>PVKE010031155.1:0-19204 GCA_004027555.1 Craseonycteris thonglongyai
GATTCTTTCAGTCTGACTTATTTCGCTTAATAAGATGGTCTCTAGGTCCATCCATGTTGCCAGAAATGACTGTAATTTATCATTTCTCATTGCTGAGTAGTATTCCATTGTGTAAATGTACCACATCTTCTTTATCCAGTCGTCTATCGAAGGGCATTTTGGTTGTTTCCATGTTCTGGCCACTGTGAACAGTGCTGCGCTAAACCTATGTTTTAACTGTAAAATTAGGGGGTCGTCTTATACGCCCGGTCGTCTTATATGCCGGAAAATACGGTACGTATGGGCCAATATATGGGCCCCCCGCACTTTTCGACCAAGATGCAAAAGCCGATATATCGGCCTGTTGCAGTAAAAGGATTAATAGAGGGAAGCCAAGCCAATGAGCTTGACCTCAATGCGGGACTCCACAACAGAGATCTTTCAGGCAACCTGGCCCTGGGCAGAGAAAAAGGACATGACAAGGACAGAGGACCTGAACAGGTGGGTGCACTGGCAGAAATCTGAAGAACTCAGCCAGGCAGGGGTGCTAAGAGGGCCAGAGCTAGGAGAAGACCCAGAGGCACCCAAGCTGGTATTTCGTGTTGCAACTCTGAGCAGTTGGGGATAACATGCAGGTTGGCTCACAGGGCAAAGAAAGTCTGTAACTTTACAACAGCCCCAGAGTACACTGTGCAGTCAGGCTAGGGGGCACAGAGAGGGCCACAAGGAGGGCAATGGGGGCGGGGGGGCATGGGTAAGGCTCTGGAGGGCCACGGGTAAGGCCACAGCTGGGGCCATGCCCTGAGGCCTTTTCAAGAGACCTAGCAGTCTGAGTGGTTTCCAGCAATGCTGACAATGGCTTCTCTCACTCTCATTTTTACAAGTGTGGCATTGTCACAAGTCTGCAGAAGTCCATAGAAGAGGAGCAGCTGTCTTGTGTGAAGCTGAGTGTCAGAGATCTTTATACTATAACAAACACCACTCTCTTACCTAACTTGTTTTCGTTGGTCTTAGAAGTTATTTTTCATTAAAAATATGTTACTTATATTAACACATAGTGGGCTTATTACTATTTTAAATATATTAATAAACATTTCAAAAATAAATAAATAAACATTTCAAAATTTCCTCAGTTTTGATACTGTTAGATTTATTGCACAGGAACTAAAGCTCTTTGAGGTCCATGAAAGTTTATGAAAGTTGAAGTAATTGTGAGGCCAAATAACTCCCAAGGGAACCCCTGACTTGCTCAGGATGTAAATCTAAAGTGTCAGCTTTTAACAAGAAAGTTCATGATTCATAAGTGAACAGCTGTTGGTGCAAGTGGTAAAAATACACTCAGAGTTAGGTAAATACATTTGTGTATACACATAATATAGTCCAGCTAAATGCAAAGATAAATAACAAATTTTTTTTTTTTTAATTTTATTTTATTGTTTGAGAGAAGATGAGAGAGAAAATCGGGGAGGGCCCAGAGCAGTCTCCATAGTTGTACATTATTAGTTGTGACAGAGTTTCATTCCACACATGTGGATATGGGGCCATGCGGGGTGGGAACTGAACTGGGGGCCTCCCTTATAGGAGGTGAGAACCTTCGCTGCCATTCCAGCGGTTATCAGTTATGCGAAGTTCAGCATATGAGTTTGCATGGGCTGGGGCCAGGATTTGATCTCTGGACCTCACAAGTGCAAGACAAGCACTCAACCTGTTGTGCTTTCCTGGATTTCCCTAAATGATACTTTTTATTAGAGACACATCTAAAACATAAGTATATTAAAAAGTTCAAAGGAAATACAGAACTGGCAAATGTTAACCAAAAGAAAACCGATGCAGCTTTATTATCAGTAAACAAAACTGGCTTTGTGGGAAAATAATAACTAAAGCTCAGTGGTTATTTGAAGAGGTTCAATTCACCAGGAGCCAAGAACTTCAAATAAATGCATAACAGCTCATGTCTCTGAAAGATTGTTATAGTCATCAAAAACAAAACAAACTTGGGGAAGCCAGGATAGCCCAGCAAGTTAAGCACTCACTTTGCAGCCCTGGGGACCAAGGATTGAATCCCAGCCCCAGCGTGTGGGGAACCATGTGCTGAACTGAGGTGTACTTCCCATATGGGAGGCCCCCAGTTCAGTTCTTGCCTCTTGGTTTGGCCCCTGGCTCAAGGGGGCGTGCCTCCCATGCGGGAGGCCCCCAGCCCAGTTCTCACCCTGTACAGCCCCTGCCCATCTGTGTGGAACGGCAACTGATGACTACAACTATGGAGACTGCTCTAGGCCCTACCCCTTATCTCTATCTCTGTCTCTGTCAAAAATAATAAAATAAATCTTAAGAAAAAAACCCAACTCCATTCATTTAGATATTACCTCATTTACCGTATTTTCCGGAGTATAAGACGACCGGGCGTATAAGACGACCCCCTAATTTTACAGTTAAAACATAGGTTTAGGCCTGTATTCGCTGTATAAGACTACAGCCTCGGAAGTGGGGGGTAGTCTTATACAGCGAATATAGGCCTAAACCTATGTTTTAACTGTAAAATTAGGGGGTCGTCTTATACGCCCGGTCGTCTTATACGCCGGAAAATACGGTAGATATAACTCAAAGGCCAAGAGAGGAAAAAAAATATCTCAATGGAAAGTTAAAAATATTTAGAACCAAAATGTAACAAAACACAGCTTGTCCAACCCATGGATTATGGTGAGAAAGGAGTCACTTAAGCAGTTTAGAGTGGAAGAAAAGAAAGGCCAAAATTAAAAGCTCTCATCCTAATTCAGAAGCTAGAAAAAGAAACACTGAACCAACATAGAGGACAGGTAAGGAATGAAAGAATAATAAAAAGGCAAAACCTAATGAAATAGTCAACAGACACTAGAGAGGATAAATAAAACCACATGTCACTTCCTTGAAAAGAGAAAAGGCCAATGGCACACAGCCCATACTAAGAATGAAAGGATGGCAGAATGGTGAATGCTGCACAGACTGCAAAGATACAAGGATTCAAACGTCATTACAAAGTTATTAAAACACTGCACAACCAGCACAAAAAACAGACAGATAGATCAATGGAACAGAATAGAGAGCCTGGAAATAAATTCATTTTTTTCCACAAACCCTGACATGACCGAATGGAATCAACCTCATTTGAAAAGAAACTGAAGATAATGAATTTGAATAGGTCAGGGGCCCAGACCACAGTGGACGGGGCTCCCCCAGGGCTCCCTCCCCAATCTCCCTCATTCAGACCTAGGAATCTGCCCAAGATGTTCAAAATTTAGAAACTAAATTTCCACATGGAATTCAGAAAACTGATAGCACCAAGTGCTGGTAAGGATATGCTGTTGGCAGGAGTTCCTCTCACCCAGTTTTCTCCTACCTGTGGTTGCAGGTCCACCTCTGGGCATTGGCCTGAACTCAGTGAAAGTCTGTGCCCATAAAGGTCTCTTTCCAGTGTGGAAATAAATGGAGGCCTTGGACAAAAATAGCTATTTGCTCACAGCTCTCTGCAGCAAGAGAGTGGGCCACTGTCACTCACAGGAAAGACACTCAGAGGCCTGGTAGAGATAGGGAAGGCCCCAGGTATGCCCTGATGGGGCTGTGGGCCTGGGGAGCTGGCGGCTGACTGGAAGTGGGCATCCTGGATTGTCACTAGAGGCAGCAGATTGACGTCCCACAAGGCTGACTCATATAGCCAGATTCCCGGGTGAGCTACTGGGGACAGTGAGCTAGTTTCATAGGCAGAGGGTTGCAGGTTGTGGATCAGAGTTCTATTTTTATAGACATCAGGGAGTAGTCCATTGGTATACTGAGAGCTGCTTTCCTAATGGTGAACATCCCAGGGACCTTCAACAGAAGCAGCTAAGTTTGGCCCACCCATCAACTGCACTACTTGGCTATAAAGGATTCTAATCACATCGTAGTGGGGACACACAGCACTGGGGGCAGCCTCACCAAGAGGCAGCATAGGCACAGAAACAGACTAGGAGGGAGCAGGAAACAGATGCCCTGGCTGGAGATGGAATGTTCCAGGCCTTCCTGGGGTCTGGGTTGCTCAGTTGTATGCATTTCTCAGAATCCATCTTACAGCAGGATTTGCGAATGTTACTGAATGGAAATTTCACCTCCAAGGTGAAAAAAAGAACCATAAATGATGTTGACAAAGGTGTTAGTGTGAGGGGCTGATGTCTGCACTTGCTTGGTTGGAAATGCATCAAAAAATAAGAAGGGTGGATGCCAGTATATCTCAGTGGTTGATCACTTGCCTCGCAGTTGTGATGTCCAGGGTTTGATTCCTGGCCCCGGCCAGTGCAGGCCCATATGCTGAACTGCAGTGTGGCTAGTGGCCACCAAGATGGTTCAGCAGTGAAGGTTCTTGCCTCCCATGCAGAAGGACCTCAGCTTGGTTCCCACCCCATGCGGCCCCACATCCACCTGTGTAGAGTGGAACCATGTCACAGCTAATGAAGTACAACTATGGAGACTGCTCTTGAGCCCTTCTTTTTCTCTCTCTCTCTCACTCTCTCTAACAATAAAATAAATCTTAAAGAAAAAGAAAAAAGAAGGGGAGCTAGAGGATGAGGGGATTGGATACCCAAAGGAGCCCTGGCAGTAGCAGCTCATTGCGAATTGGGCATGTCCATGGGGTATTTACAGCAAAATTCTTACTTTCTCTGTTAGATGTTTTCAAAATAAAATGTTGGAGAAAGCAGGTCTAAGAAAGCATCATACAGAGGGGCTCTCCAAGCAGAGTATGCGACTCTGGGTGCCTGCCATCCACCAGCTCACCTGCCTCCACTCAGCTCTAGGTACTGGGCTCTTAAAGTGGGGTCTCCATCTCGCTCAGTCTTAGTCTTCCCACACCATAATTTTTTTCAACCCTATTTACAAATGCTTCTCCCACCAGTGCCAAGTAAAGAACATAGACCAGGGGTGGCGGACCTTTTGGCGATTGAGTGCCAAAGTTTATGAAATAAGAGTATACTCGCTCAACTCACGTGCCAACCCATCGAGTGAGATAGAGGTATCGATTATTTTTGTCTATAAGAGCATAAACAATAATTTTTTAAATGGTATTCACAACTCCGCGTGCCGAAATAATTGCTCCGCATGCCACTTTGGGCACACGTACCATAGGTTCGCCACCCCTGACATAGACATTTGGCTGTGTGCCACCTACTAGGTGGCCAGCATCCTGCCCATGCCTTCAGCTAAGTCACCTGAAATGTGTGCAGAGTCAACAGAAAATCACCTGACAAGACCTGGAACACTTATACAACCATGATATCCAGATACTGGACATCACCAAAAGCATTCATGGTGATGACAGAGTGAAACGCACTCACAATAAGTGGGGGCGAAATGCAGGACATGAAGCCGTAAACTATTATGTATGATATGGTCTCAGCTACGCAGACACAATGCACAAACTGGAAGGGAATGGGACAAACGATTTTAAATGAGCACTTCTGGAAAGTGACCAGCAGAAGACACAGCAGTCCGGCAGGAGAGGCAGGCAGTGAGAGGGTACAGAGCCACCACCTGCCTCCCCTGAGCCCCCTTCCACACCCATCACACTGCTGATCTCAAAACATTTGATTTTGTTGCTCCTGTTTTGGGTTTTTTACTTCTTTATTATTTTATCTTCTTTCTTTGAGTCTATTCGGTTATTATATTAACTCCTTCATAGGAAGCATAGCTGATTGATTTTTAGTCTTTTTTTATTTTTTTAATTTTTATTTATTTATTTATTTTTGACAGAGTGAGAGAGAGACAGAGACAGACAGAGAGAGAACTGAGCTGGGGGAGCTCCCCAGTTCAGCACATGGGTCCGCACGGGCTGGGGCCGGGATTCAATCCCCATTCCTCTGCGCTGCAAAGTGAGCACTTAACCCACTGAGCCATCCCGGCTTCCCCTTAGTCTTTTTTTTTTTTTACTTTTTTTTTTTACATGACTCAAGCTATAGTTACCCCTAATAAATTTACAACCACAACCAAATTTTATTGTATTTTCATTGTCATTACATTTCTAAGTAGCTTATGATTTGTTATGGATTTTATCTTTGACCCAGGAGGTATTAAGAAGCAAGTCTATGAAGGACTTTTAGCTAGCTTTTTGTTATTGTAGTCAATAACAGAAGTGTGGTCAAAGGGTATGGTCTTTATGAAATCAATTCTTTGAAATTTATGCAAACTTTCTTTAGGGCCAAGAACAAGGTTCATTTTCACATATATTTCATGTGTTTCTGATAAGACTGTGTCCTCTAGTCACCAAGCACAATAGTTGATAGATCAAGCTTGTCAGTTCCGTTATCATCTTGACATTACTGACTTTTGTTGACTTGACGATGGTGAGACAAATACCTGCGTGTTTTCTCTCTGACCAAATAAATGGTGTCTTTTCCATCAACCAACTCGACAGTTCTCTGACAATGTCCAACAATTCAACTCTGACACTAAGGTCCTGAGTTAGCATCAGACTCCAGAGGGTCAAGAGCTCAGCCCACAAGACCTCCCCACTTCAGATGCAAATCAAAATAGGGTGCACAGGCCACCAACAGTTCGGTCCAACTTGGCTACAAATTCAGTGGTTCCCAGGAACCTCTCCTCAGATTTGATAATTTCCTAGAGCAGCTCACAGAACTCAAGAGAAACATGTTACTTACTAGGTCACTGGTTTATTATGAAAGGTTGCAACTCAGGAAGAGCCAGATGGAAGAGATGCACAAAAGGTATGTGGGAAAGGGGGGAGGGGCTCCCATGCCCTCTAACCTTGCACTCTCCCTGCATCTCCACAGTTCACCAACCCAGAAGGTAGTCAGGGAGGGACTGAAAGTTCCAACTCTCTAATCACATGGCTGGCTCCCAGGGAGCCCAGCCACTATCCTTAGGGGCTTTCCAAAATCACCTCATTCACATCAACTCAGGAATAGTTGACAGGTTGTTAGGAATATCAAGACACCTTCATTCTTACCACAGGCAATCCCAAGGGTTTTAAGAGCTCTGCACCAGGAAGGACAAAGACCAAATATATATATATTTACACACACACACACACACACACACACACACACACACTATTATAAATCACAATTATCTCAGATAAAAATCTTATTTTGCTTCATTCTTACATGAGTTTTGCTGGCTGATTCTCAGTACATGAAAGACATTATTAACCTTCCTTCTGTCTTCCACTTTTTCTTTTGATAAATCATATTTTTTAAAGATTTTTATGTTTTTGACAGAGAAAGAGAGAGACAGAGACAGAGAGGGGGGAGGGCCCAGAATAGTCTCCATAGTTGCACATCATTGGTTTTTCCACATATTTTCATTCCACAGGTGGGCATGGGGCTGCACAGGGCATTCCACAGGTGGGCCAGGGTCTTGCCCCGGTGAGAACTGAACTGGGGGCACTCCCCAGTTCAGCATATGGGTCCACACAGGCTGGGGCCGAGATTCGATCCTCGGTCCCTGGGGCTGCAAAGTGAGCTCTTAACCCACTGAGCCATCCTGGCTTCCCCAGATAAATCAGATATTTTTAAAAAGATTTTTCTCTCTGCTTACCTTTAAGATCTTCCCTGTCTTTGGAATTCTGCACTTTCACTACTAAGATGTGAATAGGTAGAGCTTTTTATTTATACTGCTGGAGACTCACTGGCCTTCCTGAGTCTAAGAGTGATGGCAACAATCATTTCCAGAAAGTTCCGAGCCACTATTTGTGACTATTGCCCCTGCCCCATGTTCTTTCCTTCTTTTGTCTCCTCCGTAATACCACATTAGATCACAGTGTTATAGACTTTCCCTATCCGTCTCTTCAACTCATTCTTATTTTCCATCTCTCTGTCTTTTTTATGCTCATTTTAGAACCATCTCTTCATTCTAGGGTTATTTCTTCAGATTGAAGTTTCCCAATTCTTCAGAAAAAATATATCCATGCATTTAAAAAAAATGTTTTATTTCTATAAATTCTCTTTGATTCTTTTTCAGTCTCTTGCTTCCTACTATTATTTACGGTATTTACTTAAACATACATATGATTTTATTGTAAGAAATTAGGTGTCTGAGAATTCATGGGCTTCAAGTTTCATGGGCATTAGGTTTTGTAATTTGTAAGCACTAGGGCAGGGGTGTCCAACCTTTTGGCTTCCTGGGGTCACATTGGAAGAGAATTGTCTTGGTCCACACATAAAATACGTTAACACTAACAGTAGCTGATGAGCTAAAAAAAAAATCTCATTTGTTTTACAGTTTATGAGTTTGTGTTGGACTGCATTCAAAGCCATCCTGGGTCACATGCAGCTCCATGGGCTGTGGGTTGGACGTGCATTACAATACACTTGATCCCATTTCCCTCTTTTGCCTTCCAGGTACCACCATTCTCATGTAAAGTTTTAAAAGAATTTGCACACTGACCCGTTGTTGAAGGTTTGAATCCTCGAATTCATATCATGTATAATTTCTTTATAGATCCTAAACTGTTTCCTAATTTTGTCCTCAGTTTCCTCTTCTGCAAAACAGAACCAGTCAGGACCAGAACATGTAGAGCCCCCAAGGGGAAGCTCTGGGACATCAGGGGCAAGCTGACATGCATTCAGTTATCCTGGACTGACTCACTGGCACAGGTGAACTGCCCAAGTGATGCTCCCTTACTAATATTTAAATTCCTTATACTGAGTCTGGTCACTTTGATATCTGAAAATCTGTGGATTTTTCTGCTGACCTTGTTTCTCTGGGGGTTAAATGAGTGTTTTTGGGTGTTAGGCCATAATGAAAAAAAAAAGAGACCATATATAAAAAAAGAGAGGCCCATTATTTTCTTGTTTTGCTTCACTGCCTATCTGTCTTTGCTAGCCCCATTGTCCAAGGCAAAGGGTACATGATGAATGAGAAGGCCCTTGCATGATGGAAGGCTGCAGAAGGGAGTATGGCAGACCATGGGAGCAAGATGTGGGAAGCGCATGGACATCCAATGAAAACCGCCCCCTGCAAAACCCCTGGCTTCAGGCTACCTTTGTGTACATCTCAGACCACCCTTGTTTATGCTGCTTAATAAATACTCAACTGTCATTCTACTCGGTGAAGTTCTGGTGCACTTGTCTGACCTCCTGCCACTCAAACACGCCATTAAATTTTAGTTTCCCATGACTTCTCCACTAGCCAAAACCTAACAGTGGGTTCTACATTTTTTTTAGCAATGAAGTCTTATTTATTCCTTAGAACCTCCTCTACATAAGGCCTGAGATGGAGGAGAGTTTCCAAAGGTTTACATCTGCACTGCCAGGCTCCTAGAAACACTACCACCCAGGGCTTTTGTTTTTTTTAAACTATGACCAACTATTTTTCAAAACTTTACACTTCTTATAAAGCAAACTAAAGCAGATGTGAAAACAAGCAAGGAGCCTTCCAAGGAACCTGCACCAGTTCTCACAACGTATGAAGTTAGAGGCAGATGTGAAGACACTTCAAAACTCCTATACGCCTAGCCTTCTACAAGTTTCTGTGAAAGCTGGTGTGGTTTGTCCAGGGTGGCAGCCTCCTTCGAACATACTAAGGAAGAACATGGAATGAGTGTACATATCCAGACTATATATTTTAAGGTCCCCATGTTACCTGGAGAACCCTGGAGCCTATTATAGGAAGTCCCTACACTGAAAAAGCCCCATGGCCTGCCTCCTTTCCCACTTACCCACAGCTGACTCTCTTGCCAACAGCTTTGATGTGCTACATCGCTGGGTGAGAAGCTGGAGCATTAGCAGCATGCAGGATGGGAGGGGCTGGCCTGCAGGGCCCTGGCCTCCAGGCTCCCTCCGATCACAGGACCACAGATGGAACTGGAATCTGGAACCAGCTCAGCATCAGTGCAAAGACCAGCCACAGGGGCTGAAGCTACCACATGCATGTGCTCAAGAACTGTGAAGTACCCCTGAGGGAGAGAAGCAGTCACATAGCAGGTTCTGTCAGCATCTCACCTCTAATGCTACCCAATTTTCAGGAAAAAAAAACCTGCAAAGAGGGTGTCAGAGACAAAGCTGGGGTAGGTGGCTACTCTGGTCTTGGAGGGGGTGGGTTAGTCACCATAGTGCCATCAGCACAGGAGCTCCTGAATCCTAATTTACATGTTGTGAGGGCCATGCCATTCCTGTCCAGAGGCTGACCCGCTTTAATTTTGCCACAGATATGCTTCAGGGTGGTACAAGCCAGCCTGGCCATCTGCTCTCAGTATTGGGGGACAGCAGTGCCTGAGGGGGAGCCTTGTCTTGGGCTGGCCAAGCCCACAGCCCCACCTCCATACTGCCATCTCCCTCACTTTCAACATTCCAGTCCCCCCACTCTCCTGGGGTGACTCGAAGCTGCATTTTGCTGTAGGTTCTTGGTGGGATCCTGCTGCCCAGTGTGGCACCAGGATGCTTCCTTCTAGTCTTGGCCCTCCTCCCAGGTTAGGTCTGGCTGCCTTCTTGACCTGGGCTGTGAATCACAGCTCAGAGACCCCAGGGCCCTGGCACTCGCTCCTTGCCCCAGCTTCTTACCTTCTTGTCAGCCCAGCTGCCCAGGAACCGTAAAATATTTTATCTGTATGCTCAGCTGTTTAAGGGAGAGCTTCTCAATGTATCTAGTCTACCCAAAACCAAGTCCCAGAGCCTTCTACCCAAAATGAAATCAGAATTCCATGTGGGCCACTTGTGAGTCACACTTTAATAGTCACTCTAGGGCATCAGTACGTCCCCCATAAACACAACATTAACACTACAGTGGGAGGGATATCAGTGGTTTAAAGGGGGGAGCAAGTGGTCTCCTTACCACGAAAGCATGCCACACAGAAAACAGCAGTAAACCAAGCAGAGGTCCTCCCCGCACCGGTCCCACCAAGCTCACACTGTCTCTAGGATGGGGGCTGCCCAAGCCACAGTGGAGCCAATACTGTGGAACTGTGGTGCCTGCCGTGGTGGTCAGGGCTCCCTTGGCTGATGCCCTGAGCCGAGTGCACTTGGAGAAACTTTTGTGGTACTTGTGGACAATGCACCCACCTCCACTCACAGATGCAAGCACTACACACAGTTCCTGCCCAGAGATGATGCCCCAAGCCACTCAGAAGACAATTCTCAGATCCACTTGCCTCTTGCCATCCCCAGAGGCTGTACTGCCTCCATCTCAGGCTCGCCCTAAAGCAGGCCGAGCAGTGTGGGCAGCAGGGGAAGGCTCCTCACTCCTGTCCTCAGCTGATGGACAAAAGGCCTCTAGATCAACATGGTTTGGCTGTCCGTTGTCTGCTGGAAGCTGGGGCTCTGCTCAGCAGGGGTACACTCAGGGCTTGCTCCTGCTGCCCCCAGCACAGACCAGCTAGGAGAGGCCAGCATCTCTGCAGGAAGCAGGGTGGGCTGGTAAGACCTGGCACAGCACTGTGCCTGCCTGCCATGCCTGCAGTCCCAGGAGCCACAGCACACCCAGGGACCTTCCAAGGGGATCTGTGTTCCCTGGGGTCACATTGGGAAGTATGAGCCAGCCTGCAGGTGTGGCGGTATTGGGACGTCCAGGCTACTTGGTTGTGGGCCACCAGTCCGGCACTAACGCAGTCAGGGCCACCTGGCCACTCCCAGCAGTTCTGATGTGGAGAGGGCCCTTAATTTTCTCCAACTGCAGCAGGGCCAGCCCCACATCCCCCTGGCCAGATCTGTACTTGCCAGCGGCCTGTCCAGACTCTGTGAGCACTGTGGTGCCAGGGGCAGTGACACCCACAGGGAGGGGGCCCAAGAGCTGCACTGGGAAGAGGCGTTTGCGGATGACGCCCATGTGGTGGGTGCGGGCCGTCAGCTCCTGGCCAATGTAGCAGCCCTTGGTGAAACTGATGCCATTCATGAAAGCCAGGTTGGACTCCAGGGGCAGGGCCACTCCTGGGGGCAGGTCGTGGACCCCCTCAGGAACACCTGTCGGGGTGGGAGGGGAGAAGCTGGGTGAGGACTGAGTTGTTCTCTAGAGCCAGGGCTCAGCCAAGGAGGACGGGTGCCCCACTTCTCCTGCCCCCTCCTCTGGTCTCCAGGTGAGCAGCTGTCTGGCCCTCAACCCTGACCCAGGACCCTGTTCTCTCCACTGGCTCCTCTCAGTGCCTCCCCAGGTATGGCCCTGCATTCCTGCCCCTCCCACCCTGCCTCTGATCTCCCTTCCCCAACTGGTTCCGCCTGGTACCCATACCTTGCAGGTACCGGTGACGGTGATAATCCTGGAGGTCCCCAAGCCTGCCCCGAGATACCAGGGCAGGGCCCTCATGCCGAGTGAGGAGCCGCCAGCCCATGCAGGCAGCACGGGGGTCGCGGGTGAGGATGGCGGCACCCTCCTGCTCCCATAGTGGCGCGGCCCCACCCACCTCCTCAGGACCGTGGGGCAGCACAGCCCAAATGCCCAGCTCAGGGCATGGCTCCATTGTGACCTTCCGCCGGATCTTGTGCAGCATCAGGTGTTTCTGAAGTGCGCCTAACACCGAATTGTCACACTCCAGGAGGAAGGCAGGCTCCTGGTCAGGGTGCTCAGGGACCCTGTAGGAAAAGGTAGAAGTGTGGGTACGGGTCATGCTGTAGAACCAGCCTCCCATCCCCCACTACCCCTGTGCAGTGAAGTGCACACACGAGACTCCACGGCCCTCCTTGCAGGACCCAGCCTCGACCACGTCCATGCCAAGAGCTAGTAGTGACAGTGAGCCCAGGGACCACGGTAGTATCTGATGTTTAAGGTGAGGCAGAAAGGCGAGGAAGCCCACCCTCAGAACAGTCATCAAAAAGCCAGGGTCCTAAGGTGGGGCACATGTGGCTTTCAGGGGGCGCGCTCTGGAGCTGGGAGGACAGAAGCCTCATTCAGAGGCATGGAGTGTCAGAGGGGTGGTGATGCCACACCTAACCAGCGCACTCCCACTTCAAGGGGAAGAACCATCCTAAACTGCACTCCTGACTGGCAACCGACACTCAAATGACCCCAGGATTCTGATGGCATCTTCAGATAGGTAAGCACAGAGAGCCTAGAGCAGTGTTAGACATGGGATTAGGGAGCTAGGTAGACGTCCAGGACCCAGATAAGGATCCAACAATAAGACCAACTGATTAAAAACTGGACCAAAGACCTTACAGACACCTTGCCAAAGACAATGTACACCGATGGCAAATGAGCACATGAAAAGATGCCCCACATCATATGTCTTAAGGGAAACGCAAATTAAAATAATGAGCTACCACTATACACCTATCAGAATGACCAACACCTAGAAAACTGGTAACACCAAATACGGGTGAGGATGTGGGACAGCAGGAGCTCTCATCCCCTGCAGGTGGGAATGTAAAATGGTGCAGCCACTTTGGAAGACAGTTTGGTGGTTTCTTAGAAAACTAAACATACTCTTACCATACGACCCAGCAATTGTGCTCCATGGTATTTATTTAAAGCAGCTGAAAACTTATGTCCTCACAAAAATCTGCAAACATATGGTCCTGGCACTTTTCTTCATAATTATGAAAGATTGGAAGGAACCAAGGTGTCCTTCAGTAGGTGAATAGTTAAATAAACTTATATTCCATTCAAACAATGGAATATCAGTCAGTGCTTAAAAGAAATAAGCTATTACGTTATGCAAAGACATGAAGAAAACTTAAATACATATTACTAAGTAAAATAAACTGATCTAAAAAAGCTATATATTGCATGATTCAAATAATATGACATGCTGGAAAACGTAAAACTTACTTCTTAAAAACTAGTAAAATGAGCAGGGGTCGCAGGGGTTGGGGGATGGGAAGAGATGAACAAACAGGAAGAGCACAGCAGATTTGGGGGGCAGTGAAATTACTCTGTTCTGAGACTGCAATGGTGGATCCCTGTCATTGTCCATTTGTCCAAGCCCACTGCAGGTATAACATCAAGAGCAAATCTAATGTAAACTATGGACCCTGGGTGATATGTGTCCATGTAGGTTCATCTTTGTAACAAATGCACCATCTGGTGGGGGAAGCTGATGGTAGGGGAGGCCATATGTCTGGGAAATCTGTGTACCTTCCCTTCAATTTTGCTGCAAATCAAAAACTGCTCTAAAAATGTGAAAATGAATAAAGAAAAACCTCATTAAAATCTGGTTGGGAAGCTGTGAAGGGGGCGCTCTCACATACTAATACCCACTATCCTTTGCTGACTCCAGCAGGAGGCAGCTTACTTTACATGCCCCAGTAGAAGGAACATTTTCTCCTAGCTCAGCAACATTCCAGCCAATGACAAATCACCATGCTCAGCCAATGAAAAGCTAACGTCACTCTGAACTCTTGCTCCCCTTCAACAAAACTCTGTCTAAAACAGCCCCTTCCACCTCCCTCCTTTCATAAAAGCATCTCCTCTCTTCTGTTCTCCCAACTTGCCTATATTTCGCCATAGTTTGCATGTCCTCAAGTGTAATTCCTCTGCTATTCCCAAATAAACTCATTTTGCTGGGAAAACAATCAGCTATTTTATTTATTTATTTATTAAGATTTATTTTTTATTGATTTTTGACAGAGAGAAACAGAGACAGAGAGAAGGGGAAGGGTCCAAAGCAGTCTCCATAGTTGATAGCATTAGTTTTCCATATAGTTTCACTCCACAGGTGGGCACAGGGCTGCACAGGGCAGGAACTGGGCCGGGAGCCTCCCACATAGGTCCCGGCAAGAACTGAACTGGGGGCACTCCCCAGTTCAGCATATGGGTCCACATGGACCGGGGCTGGGATTCGATCCTCGGTCCCTGGGGCTTCAAAGCGAGCACTCAACCCGCTGAGCCATCCCAGCTTTCCCCTCTATTTTATTTTTAAGGTTGATGTAAGTCTACTTCACAAACAAAAGCTACACCTGAGAATGTGCTACATTCAGGACACAAGACGAGGGTGCTTTGAGGAAGGAATGACTCAAAGATGGGAGATCAGAAGCATGAGAGTTAAATGAAAAATTCCAGAGAGAGAGAGAGAGAGAGCAGAGGCAAAGAAAGCACCCGGCACAGAGCTGCTAACAAGAAAGCAGTAAGGCAGACAGGCGGCCAGACTCAGCATGCCCTCTTCCCAAAGAGCAGTTCCCAGACAGATCAGACATAGGTAAATGGCCATCAGCAACCAGGTGGGGAAAAGCATATGAACTAAGCCAATGAGGGGTCAGACTAGAAAAGAGGTGTCAGGCAGGGCCAAAGGAGAGCAGGCTTGGTCTTCAATGGCCCACACCACAGAACAGAACTGGGAGATGAATCCATTGCCTACCAACTCCCAAGGCACAGGAGCAGCCATCCAAGGGGGGTGTCATCACCCCTTCCCTCTTCTCACTGCTGAGAAGCAAGGCTACTACCTCTATGGTGTCTCTGACAGAATGAAGACCCATCCCACCCCTCCCCACACTAGACTTGGTACTGGAATCTCAGAAGGCAGACGAGGGTCAGGGGGCATCATAAGAGTGGCCCCCAATTCCCTCAGCACACTAAATAGCAAGTGGCACTGCAAACACCCCATTCTCAGGAATTAGCAAGGAAAAAAAAAGCACTCATCTCTCTGCAGCCTAGAGGACTGGTCAGGGAGGAGCGGCCCAGCATGGCTCTGTACACAAAACCTGGAAAATGCATGAGAGGGCATGGCCCCATGACTATCACGCAGGTCACTATAATGGCAACAAAGACTAATGTAAAGCCCCAAACACGGATAACACTGGATATGGGGAGATTTCGGAGGGAAATGAGGGTACTACTGCAGAACTCAGAAACTCGGTGGCATAAGCTGACCTGCCAACTTGGCTTTCGGGGCCACTGACCCCTTTTCCGTGCAATGGATACAGGGAGACAGAGCAAGGCTAAGCTGGTGTGGAGGTCAGGCCCCACCTCCACGAGTGCAATTCGCTGGCATGTCCCTGGGTACCCCTTCCGCTCCACTACGGGAGCCCAGCCCGAGTGCCCACCTCCAGGCTGCTCTTCCCATCCTCAGATGCCCTCTCTAGATCCCCACTCCAGTGTTCCTGTCCAAATGCCCTAACCCCCAGGGTGCTCTCCCTGGATGTCCACCCCACGCTTGCCTCCCCAGGTTCCTTACCTAGTGTTCTATCCTAGAGTGCCCACTCGGATGTCCCGCCCATCCTCGGGTCCACCCCCGGAGGGCCCTCCCGTGGATGCGCCCTTCCCCCAGCTCTCTGCCCTTCCTCCCTCCCCTTTCCCTAGGTCTCCCGGTAGCTTCTCCCCTTTCCCCCGCAGTCCGCACTAACCTATAGAGAATGACGTCATAGAGCGTGCGTCCCTGAACATTGAGGAAGTGGGCGTAGCCCGCGCTCGCCGGGGGCGGGGACGCACCGGCAGCATGACCCGGAAGCGGAAGCTCATTGGTCAGCAGCCCCAAGAGGAATGGGTCCGAGTCTGGCCCGCGCACGCGCAAGAGGGCGCGCTCGCTCAGCGAGAAACAGGTCCAGGCCGCGCGGCCCGCAAGGTCGCTGCCGTGACGGCCTGAGCTGGGAGCTAGGAGGTGCCTCGGGACGGCACGCAGTCGCCAACGCCAGGCCAGGCTGCCACGCCCTGGAGCCGCGCCCCGGAGCAGCGCCGAGGCCGCCATCTTGGGCACAAGTGAGACGACGAGAAGGAGCTGCTGCGGAGGCGAACGGGCGCCAGAATGGCCCCTGGCGGCGGGCAGCCGGAGCGTGTAAAAGGGCGGAATGGGGGCGGGGCGTGCGCTTGGGCGTTGGTGGGGCGGAGTCTCTGGCTGCCCGTCAGCCTTCTCCCGTCCCTCTTCACACGTCCCTGCCCTGGAGCCTGGTCTAGGCTCTGGGTGCACCCTACTTGGCCTGCCCGTGGGTCTTCAGAGCGGAGATTCTGCTGGCTTATTGCGGTCTCAGCGCTTTTCACAGTACAGGGGCATTAAGTACATTCCCACTGTGGTACAGCCTATTCTCGTCTTCCCAAATTGAAAATCCATACCTGTCAAATTGAAGTCCCTATCTTCTCCCCAGCCCCTCCATTCTGTCCCTGTGACCCTGACTCCTCTAGGGACTCATATGAGAGGAATAATGCAGTATTGTCCTTTTGTTATGATGTCCTCCAGGCTCATCCACCTTGTGTCAGGATTTCCTTTTCAAAGCTGAATAACATCGCCGTACATTTTGTTTATGCGCTCACTTGTTGATGGACACGAGGGTTGCTTCCACCCTTGACTTGTGAATGTACTGCTATGGACACAGGTGTGTCGGTATCTCTTCAGAGACCCTGCTTTCAGTTCCTTTTGGCATTATGGACGGCAGGGGTGTCCAACCTTTTGACTTCCCTGAGCCACAATGGAGAAAGAATTGTCCTGGGCCACACATAAAGTACACGAACACAAATAATAGCTGATAAACTAACCAAAAGAAAAAAGTCACAAGAAAACCTAAAAATGTCTTAAGAAAGTTTACACATTTGTGTTGGGCCACATTCAAAGCTGTCCTGGGCTGCATGTGCCCTGTTGGACAAGCTTGGTGTAAGAAAACTCACTCCTGTGTGTCCTTTACTCTCCCATTCCCTTCATTTCTGACATTTCTGATAACCAAATGTGTGTGGTGGGGTGGGGCGGGGCTGGCGTCCATATATCATGTAACAGGGACACCAACTAGGAGTCCCACAATTTGTCAGTTCTGAGCCTGTCTACCTAGAGATATGAGGAGTGGTGAAGAAATTTGTAGAACGGGGGTTCTTGGAGGGAGAAGTGGGAACACTGGTGCACAAAGTTGGATCATGTGGCTTATTAGTATATGTCAAATTTCAGCCTACTTGCCTCCATGTTCTTTCAGATATTGCCAAGAAACATATCAAATGTGAAGGAAACCCCAAGTGTGGATAAAATTCAATTTTGCACCATTATTAAGTTCCTCACACAACAAGAGAAAATACCTCAAACAATTTTGGAAGAGATGTTAGCAGTTATGGAAACAGCTACCCTGGGAAATCCATGGTTTACAAGTGGCACAGCCTTTTCAAGCAAGAAGATGGCCCCTGACCTCAGTCCAGAACACCCCATTGAGGCTGCTTCCAAAGTGGGGTCATTAACATAACAAAAGACCTTTAGGGTTCTCATCACAGGAAATTCCAAGGATTTGAGGAGCTCTGTTCATATAACAGTATAAGACCAAATATATATTTATTATCATAAATCACAGTATTATAGGTATATAACCAAAGTGGAATTGCTGGGTCATGTAGTAATTCTATGTTTAAGTTTTCCAGAAACCTCCATTCTGTTTTCCTACATGTCTCAGACAGCTCAGGCTATATAATACTACAGGCTGACACCTAACAGACTTTCATTTTCTCACAACCCTGGAGTCTGGATGTCCAAGATCAGGGTGCTGTCAGGGCATATTTCTGGTGGGGCCTCAGTGTGCAGACGATGCCTTCTCAAGCCTGGTATCTCTTCTCATAAGGACACAGTCCTATGGGATCAGGGCCCCACCCTTATCACCTCATTTAATCTTAATCACCTCTTAAAGGTCTATCTCCAGATATAGTTACACTGGGGTTTAGTGTTTCCACATGTGAATTTTGGAGAACACACTTCAGCCCTAACACCAAGCAGCTTTTGAACCCAACTTCCCCATCATCTCTCGTCCTCAGTTGTTTGACTCCTTTCAGGGAAACTCTTGAGAGCCTCTGTGCTTTCCCATAACCCATAGCCCACTGTCTCTGAAACCCACAGCTCCTCTCCCCAGGAAACTGCAAGGTGGCAGATGGAAACTGGCTACAAATGCCTGCAGCCCCTCACGTGTTGGATCCCTGTCTCCCTCTTGCTTCCTGATCAGACTGGCCTGGGCTCAGTGGCTCGACATCACTCCTGCCCTAGTTCAAGTCAGAACTCTCAAAGCAGCACCATGCTAGTACGGAGTCAGGGGCATCCTCAGGGGCCTCTCTACCTGCCCTCACCCTCACCACCTCCTCCAGCTACACCAGGGATTCCCAACCATGTGCCCGCGGGCGCCATGGCGCCCGCAGCCCAGTTTGTGTGCACCCGCCATTATTTGACTGCATCAGAAGTTTTTCATAAACAGTAAAACTATAATTTATTTTTATACATTTGTTAGAATTTTAAAATATTGTTTGAGTATCTACACAGGTTTATTATATTCGTTGGTATGTTTGCGATATCGTATGTATAAGTTTTTCCCTAGCTTTCGCCTTTGTACATGTCGCGTCTTGTTTAGCCGCTGCACTCTTTAAACTCTCCTCCACCCAACCGGGAGACGCC
>PVKE010031156.1:0-19206 GCA_004027555.1 Craseonycteris thonglongyai
AATTATCCATGTTCTTTTAATTCCCCTGGACGTGAGTTTTTTGGCCCTTTAAATAATTATTGTTGTTGTTTTTTACGTAGGTAGATAAGCCGTATATCTATATTTCAGTATGAGGTGTACTCAGCGAGCTATTGATAGATTAGCAAAAAGTAAGTCATATTATTCTTTCATGATAAATTTTCCTGGCCCCCCAAAAAAAACACGAAAGTGAAATATTGAAATCAAATTATCAGCCATACTGTGCATTTTTATAACAACTTTTTCATATTTATGAACAAATAGTACAACAACTTATATACATTGCAGTTGATAAAAAAATTAAATTGCATTTTAAGTTAGTAAAAATCTATCTTGAAAAAGTGTCGGAAAATCGAATTTTTTAGGTACCGCATGTACGGAATGCTGCTATCAAAAGTTGGGTCTGGAAATTTATTTTCTTCATGAGCCTATATCTCAAAAACTTAATAAGTGATTTAAAAAATAAAAAATAGATTTGAACATATATTTTACTTATCTACCCATACCTCGCTGGAATGCACCTTATACTGAAACACAGTGTATAAACATAGTATGCATTTCACACCCCTTCTTCCCCCTTAAACTACGCCTATGACAAGTCGATCGCGACACACTTTGAAGATAAAAAGTAGATCTTATATACAGAAAAGTTGGCCACCCCTGTTGTATAGTATAAGTACCGTTACACCCGCTGTTTTATTTATTTATTTATTTATTTATTTATTTATTTATTTTTATTTCCATTTTCATAAAATGTCTTTTTCTGTCCCTTTACTTTCAGTCTGTATGTGTCTTTCCATCTGAAATGAGTCTCTTGTAGGCAGCAGACATAATGGTCTTGTTTTCTTATCTATTCAGCTTTTCTGGGAAGCTCTTTATCTGCCTTTTGATTCTAAATGACAGCTTTGCTGGGTAGAGTAATCTTTATTGCAGGTTCTTGGTTTTTAACACTTTGAATATTTCATGCTAATCCCCTCTGGCCTGCAAAGTTTCTGTTGAGAAATCAGCCCAACAGTCTCATGGGAGTTCCCTTGTAGGTAACTAACTGCTTTTCTTTTGCTGTTTTTAAGAGTCTCTCTTTGTCTTTAAACTTTGGCATTTTGATTTTGATGTGTCTTGGAGGAGCCTCTTTGAGCTTATCTTGTTTGAGACTCTATGTGTTTCCTGGGCTTGTGTGTCTATTTTCTTCGCTAGATTAAAAAAAAATTTAGTCATTATTTCTTCAAATAGGTTTTCAATTCCTTTCTCTCTTCTCTTGTTCCCCTATGATATGAATGTTAGTATATCTGATGTTGTTCTGGAGGCACCTTGAAGTATCCTCAGTTTTTTGGGTTCTTATTTGCGGTCATGATTGGGTGTTTTCTGTTACATTAGCTGCAGCCTATGTCCTGCCGGGGGCCACTTGGTATGAGCTACAAAGTGATCTGCAGATGGTTGCCACTTGTGGTGGGCTTAGAGATGCCTGGGAGAGGCTAAGCTGTGACCTGAGGCTGGCTGCCACTAGTCCTGGGCTTAGAGTGGCTTAGCAAGAGGTATGGGGCACACTGAGGCCAACTACTGCTTGCTTGGGTATTGTGAACAGTTGAGAGATTTTAGGAAAGTCCACAGCGTGAGTCAAGATAGGACATTTGTATGGCATAGCCACTGGAAGCAGCTTGGGTGGGCCTGCAAGTTGGTTGGGGCAGGATCCTAGGGAAATACCAGGAAAGGATGAACAGCCAGGTTTACGGAAACTCAGATATGGTGTCTGCCTATGCCTGTGTGTGCACACTATGTAGTGGGGAGGGCTCAACAGTCTATTTCAAGTCAAACATTTGATGACTCTGTGTCATATTCAGGAGGACGTCCTCAAACTATTTTCTAAGTAATAAATTCTCTCTTCAACTAGTAATAGTTCAGAATTTATCCTGGCATGGAAATTTTATTTTAAGAACCATGCTTTATTTTTCAGGCTTAATGGGTCCTTTTTCATAGCCTCTTATTTTTTGTATGTCTTCTACCTGCTTATTAGTCCCTTATATTTTTTTAATGGATATGATAGTTTTTTTGTTTGTTTGTTTGTTTTTTATCTTTAACATATTCAGTTTTAAGGTCTTTGCCTAATATTTGAATGAACTCAGTTTCATACTGAAGTGAATTGGTATTCAAGTAATTTATTTATTGCCTGTATTTTTTTGGCATTACATTTTTCCATGTGTTTTGAAATTTTAATATTATGTTTATTTTGAGTGGAAGAGATTTTCATTTTGTTTGTTTCTTTCTAGTAGTTTTGTAGTTTCCTTCAACTGTCTCTCTGAGTTTCTAAGCCAGAGCCTAGGTCTAATAAAGGTAGTTGCAGGAATTCTTGTCTTGGGTGGGTTGTGGGTAGAACTGTGTCCCCTCCCCTCCCACCCCTGACACCTCAAAAAGGTATTCTGACATACTATCCCTGGTACCCGTGAATGTACACTTATTGGAAATAAGGTTTTTGCAGAGGTAAACAGGTTAAGATGAAATCATTCTGAATTCGAGTGGGCCCTAATCTAGTGGCTGATGTCTTTATTAGAGAAAGAGAGGGAGATTTGACACAGAGATACATTCTCAAGAGAAGACAATTATGTGAAGACCAAAGTAGAAGTTGGAGTTATGCTGACATAAGCCCAGGGCCACCCGGGACCACCAGAAGTATGTCTGAGAAACATTCTTCCCTACAGCCTTCAGAGGGACCACAGCCCAGCTGACATCTTGATTATTAACAACTAACCTCCAGCACTGTGAGAAGTTTGTATTGTTGTAAGCAGTCTGGCTTGTATTACTTTGTTGTGGCGGACCCAGTGGACTCTTACAGGCTAATACTGGGGTTATTGTGGGTCCACACAGAGGCAGAGGGTAGTCTGAGTTGGTGCCTGGTGTTACCCACATTTCTGGACTCACATCTACTCAGATGAACTTGCCCCAGAGTTTAGCCTGAGTTATTTTTATTTTTATGCTTCCTCTGGAGTGAAGAGGCTAAGAGAAGCCACTTTAGTCCCTGTCTTCAAGCAGTGAGCCTGGCTCGTGATCTCGTCTCTCCTCTCTGTACCCCAAATGAGACAAATGCTGTGGCTACCATGTTGGAAATCTGAGCCCACCTGTCCTGAAATTCCAGTCCTTTCTATCATTTTGCGTTTCCATCTCATTGGTAGTTCATAAATGTATTTATGTTGTTTTTGAACCAGCTATGGTTTTTGGGTTTTTCTTTCTTATCTTTGAACAATTTTGTACCTTTCGAGGACAGGGGATGAAAGATTGGACTTCCTGTGGCATCCTGATGGGAAGTCTACTGGCTTTAATGAGTATTTTTTCATCATCAGTACATTGTAGATAGTTGTTTCATTTTTTTTTGCTTGACAAAATTAAACAGTATCATTTCATGTTTCTATAAACTCTTTATGAACATAGTGTTTATAGCTCTGTAATATTCCATCAAATGGAAATGGAGTCATTTTTTAAGGAGTTGCTTTGTGGTAATAAAAGTCTTTGCCATGAAATATCCCAACTCACAGCTTAAAGAATCATTTAAAGCATATTAAGGCAGAGGGGTTGGAATTCTGTATGGCCCTCTTTTCGTGTTTCAGATGAAGTGGAAGGAATAAAGTCGAGTGACTAACTTAAAAGAAGTGTTGCTACTTGTGGCCTAAATTCTCTGAACAAGAAGCATTTATTTGAGAGGCTTTGCAATCTATTGAGCAGTATAAGTGGTTTCCATGGAATTTCATTTAGTTTCTGAACATAGCCTCAGGCTATGGGCTGTGAAGATAGTTTTGACATTTTAAATGATTGTAACTTAAAATCAGAAACATTTTCCACTGAAGGTGGGACATAGGCACCAAAAAACTGTATTCTTCCACAATAGCTAGGATTCAGTTTTTGATACTCAGAGCTTTCTCCAGAGATTCTAACAGGAAGCCTGTGTAGGACCCCTTCCCCCTGTCCCTCGCTCTTGAAATTGACACTGAAAGCACTTGCTTGTGTTTGGGAGAGCAATGCAAGTTTCCTCCAATCTCACAACAGCACCTGTCTTAGCAATGTGTGGGACTAACCAACACACAGAACCAACTTCATGACAAGAAAAAAACAAGGAGATAACTCAAAGAATGTTGCATCAATAGGAAGTTTTAATGAGAGCTGTACTTCTGTCCATTGGCTGAGAAAAATAATTCTGTTATCAAGTTGTAGTACAGGCACTCCTTACTTAATGACTGAGTTTTGTTCCTACAACTAGGTTGTTAAGAAAATTGGTCATAATTGAGGAGCTTAAAGGTGGATGTCTTGTGGTATGTTGTGGTGCCATAGAGTATGTATTTTTCAACAGATATCATGCAATACCCCACATATAAACAAAATATGTAGTCTTGCATGATTGCAAACACTTCATGTAGTGAATATTAACCGATTCGGGGAAAGAGACAAAGACTGAGAAAAGGGATTCCCTGCGCTGGAGAACTGGTCATAAGTTTGAGCAGTCATTAAACAGGTAGGTTGTTGAGTAAGGAGAGGCTGTATTGCACGGGCCGACAGGGCCTTAGTTGTACTTAGACCAGCTCTTGTTTGATCCATGAATCTCTTCCACAACATTCCCAAGAAGGTATCATTAAACTTTTGTTTAAATATCTCCAGTTATATGGACACATTACTTATAACAGTAGCATGTTCCGTTGTTGGACAACCATAATTGTTACCAAGTTCTTAATACTGAGCCATTGTGTTCTCATTTATTCTTATTTGCTGTGTGGAGCCATGAAATGAATCTAGAATTTTTTCCATTTATCAACCTTGTGATTATCTGTAGACATTTGGTGTGGGCTCTTCGGTTATTCTTTTCTTCAGGTAGTGCATCTCACTTCCTTCAAGTATTTCCCATATATATATATATATTTTTTTTAAGATTTATTTATTGTTTTTGACAGAGAGAGACAGAGATACAGAGTCAGAGACTGAGAGAGGGGGAAGGGCCCAGGACAGTCTCCATAGTTGCACATCATTGGTTTTTCCACATAGTTTCATTCCACAGGTGGGTGGGGCTGCACAGGGCAGGAACTGGGCCGGGGTCTCACCCCAGTGAGAACTGAACTGGGGGCACTCCCCAGTTCAGCATATGGGTCCACACGGGCCGGGGCTGGGATTCGATCCTCGGTCCCCGGCGCTGCAAAGTGAGAGCTTAACCCACTGAGCCATCCCGGCTTCCCCCATATATTTTTTTTTAACTTCAGCTAAAGAGATGATGTAGGCAGTTTCAACATGAGAAACCTGACTTGGTTGTGTTACTTTCAGCCATGGGACTGGCCTTACTCTCTGAGTCTCAGTTTGCTCTTCTATAAAACAGTGATAATCAGGACTTATGTGATTTAAGTGAGATAATGAATATAATGTGTTTATGTAATGCCTGACAAAGAATACATGCTTTATACATATGTGAGGTATGATCAAAAGATATGGTGAATGTTTAAATCAAAAAATTTATTACAGTAAAAGACACATTGTCCCCTCAAAATAACACCCCCTCGCTTCAAACACACTTCTCCCATTGTTGTTGCCATTTTCTGAAGCAGTTCTGGAAGTGTCTTTAGTCATGCTGTTGTGGCAGCCTCAATGTCCTGAATCAATTCAAAATGTTTACGTACCTTTCATGGTCATTTTAACTTTGAGTAAGAGCCAGAAGTTTAACGGTGCTGGATCTGGTAAACAAGGTAGATGAGGACACACCGTCATGTTTTTATTTGACCGAACTTGCCTTCCCAGAGGTGATGTGTGACCTGAATCGATTCAGGTGTGATAAAAAAACAACAAAAAACAATGAATGTTTAAATTAAAAAAAATGATTACAGCTAAAGGCATGTTGTTAAAAGCGAGGGGGGAATACCGGCAATGTATCTTTTACTATAATCACTTTTTTAAAATTTAAACGTTCATTGTATTTTTAATTATACCTCATAGATTTTAAGTTCCAGACTAGTCATGATAGTTTACAGATAACACTGATTATTTGTTAAATAGCAAGTAAATGTTTATCATCAATGGCCAGCACCCATGATAAAGACTGTGTATCTATTGACCAGAAACGCCTTCTATAAAATTGTGAAAATTATTTGTCAGTACCTGTAAATTGATCTCTTTCTTTAATTTAAGTGTTAACAGTAGCACCACTGAGAGAATTCTAAGTGACAGCAACTGTGCTAAGCGCATATAAATGTTATCTCCTCTAATTTTCATAGCATATCTGTGAGGTTGGTATGATTGTCCTTTTTGAAGAAAGAGAAAGTAAGCTAGGTGGAGTTAAATAACTTTCTCAAAAGCTACAAAACTATTAATAGAAGGTTGCTGAGTTTGCATTTGAACCCAGTTCTAACTTTGAAATGTCCTTGAAACCCAACAGAGAGCAGCTGTGGGTTTGAAGCTTGTATTTAGTTAGGTTCCCCATTCCCCAGGGTGTGTCCCTTGGAGAGCAGAGATTCCGTTGGGCCATGGGACAGCCAATGTTAGGTTCCAGAGTAAGATAACAGTGAAGGCTGGTGGGGGGGGGGGCGGGGGGGGATAGCGTGACTCAGAAGGGCAGACACAGTGCAAAATGGCCTCAAGGCAGGTGGGAGAGAGCGTGAGTTCAGGTTACCTCTTTACTCCATATGAAAGAAGAAGCCAGGCCAGACAGGCATCTAGAGGAGGTGGTGTTCCTGCTGGACCTGAACTCCATGAAGGTGGAGACTTTGTCTTGTTTATGCTACGAACTGTGTTTGGTCTCTACCGAGTGCCCCCAAAACATTTGTTGTATGTACACATGAATGAATGAATGATTTAAAATATTGTCTCTAGAACATTTGATCTAAAATGCCCATGACAGAGGACTTCATGTGCTACTTGCCCACAGTGGTGGGCACGCTGCTTAATATTGTTGAGGAAGATAAAGAAGCAAGGGGCCGTGTGTGCTCTGTAGGTATGACATTCATGGTTTCTTTCCAGGCTTCGGTTCATAAGACAGACCCTGATAAGTTTGTTTATTTCCTGTTGGATCCTTGGCCTCCAAAGTAAGAAAACTAAAACCAAAAAAATAATCACTTAAAGCAGTGTACAAATTTAAATCTTTAAACGAGAGCAGAGTGTTCTTTACCAAAATTGGAAATGATTCAATTGAATTGGTGGGAAAAAAGGACACAAAACAGCTAAACCTCTTGACATGCATTTCTTCACTGGGAATTTCTGCACTTGCACAAACTGTAGCTTAGGAACCCAGATATGTCTAATTGCATTAAGAAGAATCAAATTCCATGTTCATTTCCAAGAATCCCTCTTTCTCTAGGCTACTCAACATTAGCCACTGTCTCTTAAAGAGTATTTATTTTTCGTGTCTTGTTGGCCTGTCGGTGTTTTCTTATTTATGCATCAGCTTGGTGGGCTTGGAGTGAGGTGGGTAGGGAAACAGGAGATAAAGGGATAAGAAAGGTTGTTTTTGAATGAAAGCAATTGTTGGGCAGTTCCTATCACCTTTTATCATTTTACTTTCAGCCTGGGATCAGGTGTTTTATATCAAAGGACTTCTCCATGAGTAGTACCTTAATACTTTACATGTGTATTATAAAGAGAAGAATCTTTTAAAATATCTTTTATTGTGTTCCTTAGGAACAAAAACCTTTCTTTATTTTTTTCATGCCCAACATACAATTGATGAAGCAGACAATGTGAAACCTTTTTTAAAAGTTGTCTCCAGACATCATAAGGCGGGGCAGCTTGTCACTGGTGTGTATTTAACTAGAATATTAATGGAAAAAAAAAAAGCCTCAGTATTATTGCGGTTAATCCTGTTCTTTAAAACTTCACACACACACAACTAAAACATGTTTTACATTACTGCTTACCCCCTCGAAGGCCATGGCTGTTTTGAGGGGACATTGTGAGCCCTGTCTCACTATGTGCCACCAGTGGCAGCTCACATATCTTCTAGAAATCTGAAATGCTTTAAACACATCCAAATATTTCCATGGTGAGAATTTCTGCAGGCACGACTGCCAAGGCGTTCTCTAGTTACAGAAAGAGATTAATTATTTACCAGAGGGCTGTCTATTAATCACTGAGACAAACAACGTACCACCTTTTTTGGATCGTCATGGCCCTGTGCGGTCGTGGCTATTGGAAAATTGATTTTGTCATATACAATTTCAGGTGTTGCTTCTACCTTCTCTAAGAGTCAAAAGGAGGCCTGAACATTTTGGTCTTTTACTGACATCTTGGTTGCTCTGCCCAACTCACGAGTTGGAGTGGGAGGGCGGGTGATTCCATGAGAGGCTGGAACAGAGTAGTGGATGCTGTCTGTGTCCTGCCCACACACTCTTGGCATTTACGTGTGTACTGGGACTTCCATGGCTCTCCGTTTGAGGACGTTTTTTCTGGATGTGAAGTGTTTTTGGGGTCTGTGGGGCAACTGGACGTCCTGGGAGTTAATTCCCCAGAAACAGCTTTCACCTGTGAAAGGTGAAGATGAGGTGGATAAAAGCCACAGCTTCTTTGCTCCTCCATGAGGATAACGCAGAGGGAGAATCCTGGCTATCTCGCAAGGATCCAGCTCTAGGAGCTAACTGGCTACACAAAATGACCGAGGCTTTTTACCTCACCTGCCCCAGCTCCCAGCTCCTGACTGGTGTTTCCAGGGCTCCCCTCCTAACTGCTCTAGTCTATCTGAATCTCAGAATCCACTTCTGAAGGAATTCCAAAATCCCCAGGAGATGTTTCTAAACTAACTTTGGGTTCAAACCAAACACCTCTGAGTTATACTGAACCAACCCCAGTTTGTCATGAAGAAACTCTATGCCTCCTTGCTTTTGTTTATTTATTTATTTATTTATTTATTTATTTATTTATTTTTTATTGTTAAGTTTATTGGGGTGACATTGATTGATATCAATTACGTTGTTTCCAGCTGTACAATTCTACATTACATTGTCTATAATCGCATTATGTGCTCACCACCCAGAATCAGCTCACTTTCCATCACCGTATATTTGATGCCCCCTTCCTACTTGCCCCCATCTCTCCCCCCCATCTCCCCTCTTACCCTCAGGTAACCACTAAACTATTGACTGTGTCCATGAGTCTTTGTTTCTTTGTTCCTTTCAGTTTTATATTCTACCTATAAGTGAGGTCATACATTTCTTGATTCTTTCATTCTGACATATTTCTCTTAATAAGATGTTTTTAAGGCCCATCCATGTTGACACAAATTGCTGTATTTAATCTTTTCTTATTGCTAAGTAGTACTCCATTATATAAATGTACCACAACTTCTTTATCCAGTCATCTATCAGAAGACACTTTGGTCAATTCCATGACTTGGCTACCGTGAACAGTGCTACAATGCACATTAGGGTACATATATCTTTGCAGATTAAGGTTTTCAGGTAAGGCAAGACAAGTAAAAGCAAAAATAAATGAATGGGACTATAGCAAACTAAAACGTGTCTACACAGCAAAGGACACCATCAACAAAGTAAAAAGGAAACCAACCGAATAGGAGAAAATATTTGCAAGTAATGCCTCTGATAAGGGGTTAATATCTAAAATATATAAAGAACTCATACAACTCAACAACAAAAAAACAAACAATCCAATTAAAAAATGGGCAGAAGACCTAAACAGTCACTTCTCTCCTAAAGACATACAAACAGCCAACAGATACCTGAAAAAATGTTCCTTGCTTTTTATTATTAATTTTTTTTTACTAGACTTTATTTTTTAGGGCATTTTTAGGTTCACAGCAAAATTGCACTGAAAGTGCAAAGTTTTCCCATGTATCCTGTCTGCTCACATGCAGTCTCGCCCACCATCAGAATCCCACATCAGAGTGGTACTATCGATGAACGTACAACTGTCTTCATGACCCAGTGTCCATGGTTTACCTGAGTCCACTCTTGGTCCTGTGTCCATTCTATGGGTTTGGACAAATGTACTCACGTAATGACATGCAGCCTGCTCCTCTTTGCTTTTCCTTAAGGAACACATCCATGTTTGTTTGATTCTTTTTTTAAATTTAAATTTCACTCCTTTCATTTTCCCTCTTGAGCTGCAGCCAAGGGGGAAGGCCCAGTGACACATTGCTGCATTTCATCTGCTTTGCCATGGAGGGAAAAGCTATCCCTTCGCATGTTGGAGGTGGCTGCGCATATCTACATGTGAAGGTACTGTCAGATACCTTGGGAGCTTGAGTTGAAACAGGCTATGTAAATATTATCTGTTATTACTAATAATCACCTGCAGCTGTTACGGTGATAAAGCCATGAGTGTGTGTGAGTGTGTGTGTGTGTGTGTGTGTGTGTGTGTGTGTGTGTGTGTGTAGCAAGTCCCAGATGCAAGCCTCCTGGGTCCGTGAGCTTGATGCTCGTGAACCGCAGTGAACTCAGCTTGTCAGACTGCATCTCCTGGCAGAGAACAAAATCCCCGGTGCTCAGAGATGGTGGCCTGTTGTGCTTTTCTGCTACTCAACCCTCATTTACACTTCCGAAAAGCCCTCCTCCCAACCCCCACTTTCTTTTTTCAAAAAGCAGAATGGAATAATCAGCTATAGTTCTTGGTGGGAGGTCCCCTGTGTTCTGCCCTAGATTTTTCAATCTGGCTGTCAGGCCAAACCAGATTGTAGATGGAAGAGGGCTGTGGGTTTTTTTTTTTTCTTCTTCTCTTTTTGTTGTTGTTTGTTTTATTTTTTGGGGCAGGCAGGGGGTTGGCAATTTCTTTCTATTCTTTTTTCTCCTTTCCTGTCCTGTCCCCCTTTTATTTTTGATCTTTTGTAAATCACTGCTTTCAGCTGCCTAGCTTCAAAAGCTGTACATCCTCCCTGCTGGGCTACAAACAGTGAATTATCTCCTTAGTTCCAAGGGGGCTGTGACAACCTGGGACCCAGAAACCCAAACAAGCCATGTGGCTGCAGGATTCTAGTTTAATATCTTGGTGAGTTCTGGGTTCCCAATCTGTATACCGGTACTTTCTTTGGGTTTTGGAACCATTGTGGAGTTACAGGTTTCTCTCTTATTTCCTCTTAAAGTCCCTATTTGTTTTATTTAAAGCAATTTTGATGGGGTTTGTTGATTAATTCACCTTTATTAATGATCTGCCTCCCTTAGTGGCTCTAATGACCACCCTTCTGGGCCCAGCACCCTGCCTGGCACTTAGAAAACGCTCAGCAAATCTTTGTGTTGAATGAGCAAATCAACGAGAAGGTAAACGGAACCCTATCATGTGGCCCCCGGTCCTCCCCCAAAAGACGAAAAGAATGAAAGCTCAGTGAGGAAAATGACGTCTTAAAAGTTGCAGAGTGAAGATCCAAGGAGAAACCATGAGGGAAGTACTTTAAAATAACAAGCCACAGAGACAGGCAGAGCCCCGTTTTCCTTCCCCTGGTTAACGGGGCAGGCCGTCTGTGTGCTGCTGTCAGATGGCTGTGGAAGCCTAGGAAAGTTACGCATCGACAGCGGTGTGCAAGGAACACCTCAGGCTCTGCAACAGGCTTCGGCATGTCTATCAGGCTGCGTACCCAGTGTCACAGGATTTCCACAGACTCACTTTCCGAGCAGGAGGGAAGACCCTCCAACTTGTTGTTCAGCCCCATTTCCCATTGTCATTCCTTTGTAAGCAGCCGCGTGTTATATTATTTGTCTTTCAAACAACAGCACCTTCGAATGGCTGCTGATTTCTTAGACAGTTATATTTTTATTGACCACCTCCTTACCTGCAGTGGGGCTAATGGCTTCTAGACACATATTGGTTTCTATGAAATATGGTCATCAGTCTCTGGGGTAGGAGCTATAGGCAGACAAGGATATTAAAAAAGAAAGTCTGTAGGGGCTGGATGTGTGCAAAAGGGAGACGTGGTTTCAGTAAGGCCACTTTATTAGAGTGACGTAGGGTCTCATGATTCAGATTAAGGACCAGGTGCCAAGGCTTAGAATGCCAATTAGAGAAGGAAAAACGCGTTAGCCACGACTCCAGTCTGGCAGGCTCGAGGCAGACACACAATAACGACATTGCTGGACCTTTAAGCCAGGAAGTCAGGTCAGTTTGGGAAAGCCATCCTTCTTTCGAGGTGTATTTATTTCCTCTTCTGCAGTGTTTCCCATCTATGAAATGCTAATAAATGCCTTTAAAAAATTCAATATCTGTGGTCAATTACATTTCTAAAAAGAAGGGTTCAACACAAACGGGTTAAAATGGTACTTTTCAGAGTCTTCACTACGTGGGGTGTTCTTAGTGAATTTAAAAGAGCAACTATGCTCTGTGGAGTATCCCAGTCTTAGGAGGTCATGGAACACTTTTGGGGACAGCATGTCAGAGGGTTGTAATTGTGGGAAACATAGCTTTGGAAGCAATCTTTTGCAGTTTTCCTAGCGTTCAGCCATTTGCAATGTGAATGTCTCCTGGGCACCCTTGGGTAAATTTTTCCTGACTTGAGAACTGAATTCTCATGGAAACTCTACTACTATGTTTGTCATCTTACGTTAATTAGAATGAGTGGTTTTATCATGGTTATTTGTCAGCACTGTAGTTTTGGATACATCTGGATATTTGGAACTTGGGGAATTAACATCTAGATAGGTCAGATCATGCATCCACGATTGCATTGTTATTTTATTCTTCTGCCTTTTGAATACAAGAGCTACTCCATTGAAGATCATTAAGATTTCCTTCCTGAGGCCTTCCAGAGCCTCTGCGTGGGAAATGCTTCCGCCCAGTTTAGAACAGAGCAGGTCTGACCCAGAGCCCTGTGGGCCTTTATGTAAAACTTAGCAAAAGTGATGCTTGTTTCTGAGAAATCTTTGCTCTTGCAAAGGTACTTGAAGAAGAAGGTGGTTTTTGTTTGATTTTTTTTAACCTTAGTTACTTTTGCATCATAAACAGTACAGAAATGGAAAGGCCCAGGAGGAGGAGAAGAGAATAAGATCACAGAAAAGCTGGGCACCTCTGAAGAATGAACCCATTTTTTTCACAGTCCAGTTGCTGCTGCGCGAAGACCAGGAAAGTTTTCGCCTGTATAATGGGAAATGTCAGGTCTAGAGAGCCGCTCTCTGTTCCACGCCTGCTGGCTGGGCGGCCCTTCCAGGGTCCACTTCTTTCCTGGCAGAAAGCGGGAGAGTCAGAAACATGGCTTTTCAACTTTGTAATCAGCAGCTGTGTTTGGGAGGCTGTGGTGTAAGTTTTGGTTTGGTTTTCAAATGAGTAATTACACTAGACTCTCTGTTAACCAGATCTCAAGCAACAGGCACTGTTGAGCAACTGGCAGGAAAATAGAATAATGCTATATTTGTGTGACATGGATGCCAGTTAAGTCTTCTGTACCATCTCTCCAAGAAGGTCAGAGAAAACTGCTGGGGGGCAGTGGGGGAGGGGGACAGATCTGGCAAAGCTGTCACAGCCTCTGAAGGAGGCCCCAAAGGGCTTGAAAGTGCATCAGACCAGGAATCCCCAAAGTGCACCATCAGAAAGTTCCTGAGGACAAGGTTTTGTTTGGCGAATTGGATTATAAGACGCTTTGTCAGCACCACGAGACTCAGCTTAGCATGAGTCTGTTATGTACAGGGTTATATTGAATTGAAAGGGCTCATCAGTGGCTTCTCCTATTGTCCGGAAAAGCAACATGTCTTGGAGATGAAATATACCATTCAGAAATAGACACATGTGCCTGATGCACGTGCCTTGTACCATCAGCTTATTCACTTTTGTAATCCCAGCACTTCGCACAGTGGCTTGCATGAAGTAGGGCCTTAAGGATCCTTGTTGACTGACACAATTACTGAAGTCATTAAAGCTCTGATGTTGCAACTTCCTGGTTTAGGGACCCTTAGGCCTTCGAGCCTCTCCTTTTCTCTCATGTCTCCTAAAATACATCTGAAAAGTCATCATGTTTATGTTGTTGATTACAGGAATCTGGCAAACTTAACATCTTTGCTATTATAAAGATAAACTGGATGTTCCAAAGCAATTGAGAACAATGGTGAGGCCTCAGCAGTCTCTTTTGAGAGACAGAAATGCAGCTCCGAGAACCCTGTTGGCTGAACTTAGAGCAACTGCTTGATAAACACAAACAAAAGGGACACTGCAGCCAGATCCTTGGGGGAGCAACTCAGCTTCGATGTGGTTTTGAGGACATTCTGGTTTTTCATGGTGGTTCCTCCTCGAGTTCCAATAGTACCTACTTTGTGTGTATTCTTAGGTCATCTCACTCAAGAAAGAGCAATGGGTTTGGGATTGAAATGCCTGGATTTAAGTTGGGGTGCTGCTCCCTTCCTTATGGGGCTCCTCAGGCAAGTTCCTCAACTGCACTGAGCTTCAGGGCTCTTCCTGATAAAAATGGGGAATGACGAGACTCTTCTTATCGCTTCGCATTTTTCTAAAAATTAAAGAAGAAAAGAAATGAGGAAATACTTGTTCAATCCCAAAGCAACCTGCAAACATTAGTTATTATGGGACCATCTCACGTTACACTTAAGTTTCGATATGTCTGCTATGAGTAGGAGGAGGTTCTAGATGGTCATTTGTGTGTGTGTGTGTCACAGGAACCAGTGGGGGGATTGGCATAAAATACTTGAAACATTGAATCTGTACCCTGATATGAACAAGCCTTAAACCCAGAGCAATCTTTCTCTGACAGTTTTGAGAAACTTGTGGCAATGTTAAGGGGCCCTCAGGAGCCTGTAGGAGTGGACAAGAGAGTAGGCAGAGGAAAGTGAAATCAGGGGCTGGAAGATATCGGTCATTTCTTGAGACAGGGACAACTTGGAGAGGAACACCTGGGAGGCCCAGTAGAAGTATCCTTGAGGATGTGACTGCCTTCATTGGTGGCAGCTACACGTGCATCTAAACGGATCGGGGTCACCACGCAGGCTCACAAACTCCAGGCTTCAAAGCCAGCAGTGCTGAGTAAGAGGCACAGTTTGAAGCCTTGAAAGAACCACAATGCTTGATGAATGTGACAGTTTGAAGGGGAATGAAAAGGGCTGTTGAGGAAAAAATCCAGCCATAAATGCCTCTGTTTTTCATATTGCATGGCTGAATACTTTCTAGACAGTACAGTTCCACCAGGTAAGGGCAGATCTATTCCGCCCAGCTAGGGATCCATGGGAGTTTGAGGGAAGCTTCATTGATTGGCTAAGCTCCACCTGTAGCTGAAGGCAAAATATGCATGTGAAAGATCTGGTGATTTGGGAAAACTGTTTGCAAGGTCACCTAGATATATTTTTAGTTTAAATGAGGGTCAATGAGATCTTTTAAAGAGTCAGTTGCTTAAGTATTCCTCCTATCTCACAAGGAGGCTCCAGAATGGCTTACTCCTTGATAGCAGGTATTACCTGAAGCCCTTCACTAGCATGTGCTGACTCTGTCTGTGGGATCATCTTTTCCCACTTTCTCCCGTCTCGTTTCTGTAGCTGCTGCATTATCCTTTGTGTCTGAGTCTGGCATCTCTGCCTGGGAGTTCTCTGGCTGTGGGTATGGGTGTGGCTATAGAGACAAAGATGAACATACCTCCTGGAGGCCACCCAAGTGATTCTTCCAGTGGCAGCAGAATAACACCTGTGGGAAAGTCCTTGGAGGCTAAACAGGACTCAGAGTCAGTTTGTCCCAGCGACTCCCTACCCAAGATTTCACGCCCCTCTATGTTCTCTCTGTTCTCGAAAGACAATCATACTCACTGGAGGGTCCCAGAGGCTAACCCTTCTCTTGATGTTAATCCATTCATGTCACCACATTTGTTGCATTGTTTCTGTATCCATTTGTGTGCTAAGCTGTCTTCTGTCTTCAATTAGAAGAGCTTGGCTATGTGGATCACCATTGATTTGATTGTATCTGTCCTACTAAGCATCTTGAAGAGAGTGACAAAGGCTTATTCATGATGACATCCATAGGACCTAGGGATGGAGCTATTGCTCTGGTACTGCACGTGGTTGTTGCTCAATAAAGATGTAGAGGATAGGAAATTGAATAATACCAGGCTTGTGTGTGTGCCAGGAAAGTAGAAAACAGTGGCCATGAATCATAAATGTATTCATTAAGGACCCAGATGGAAATTCAGAGTGGTCACATGAGTGTAGGGCTACTGATGAGCTACGGTGACTTTCTGCTTTGCTTCTGACCGACTCCCTTATCTTTCATCAGCACTTTTCAATGGGTAGCAAATGCAGGCTTGGAAATCTATGTTATTTAAGGACAGAAAAGACCTGAGCAACCGAAGGCTGACTCTGAATAGCTTATGTCTTTAGGAGACCAAGCAGGTTGTCTGGCAGTCAACGTGAGGCCTTGACACAGTGTTGGGCAACCTTTTCCATAGTTCTTTTGCTGACTCAATAGTTCTCTCTTCAGCTGTTTATTACCCCTTGGTAAGTCCCCCTTTCTCCCTAATGAATATGTTCATCATGCTGTGTACATGTAGTTCTTTTAACTTCTGACTGGCTTAATTATTCTGACTGGCTCAGTATATTGTATCATTTCTATTGTGAATTGTTATTGCTTTGACAGATTGGAATTCACATGTCTGTATGCCTTTCTAAGCTAGTTCTGTCCTGACAACACACCACTAATTTGTGACCTGGATTTATTTATTTATTTATTATTTATTTTTATCAATGTTATCATGCTGAGGTGAGATTCACCCTACTGTGTAAACTATGTTCTTTTTTTACCCAAGAACTTAAGGAGTCCATGAGACAGCCAGAAGAATAAGGAGAATCTTGCAAATCTTGACCCTTTTGTTTGTGACCAGAGTTGGTATAGATGGGTTGAACTGAAAACTCATGGTTATAATGATGGCCAGTGATAGATTATAGGAATATTGTAAGAAAATACTTTCTAAGGTTAGTATAGACATCATTTACTCAGTAGCAATAATACTGAAGAAATTACAGCCCACATATGCCTATATTGTGGTCAGCTTAGCATGTGCTTTAGGCCAGTTCAGTATAATATATAGTAACCGAACTCTTTCTGTAAGCCCAGACATCTTACTCAGTATTAGGTATGCGAAGCTACATGACACAAGCTTGGTCTTCCAGGAACTCTCCAGAAGCTTCGTCTACAATTATGAAGCATTCCATACTTAACTCTTAACATGGGTCTAAAAGAATCCAGGTTTCAGATCAAATGAATACACAGGCATTACATTTCTTCATATGATTGATAATCCCCTATTTGTATGTCTATGTATTTTGTTCTCATAGTGCCCATTAGTATCTGAAAAATCGTTTAGCATGCCTTGGTCCATATCTATCTTATTGTTGACTTTCCTGAAGACTACTTCCCTTTGCAGGGTTGTAAATATGTAAATACTTTTCAATTAGGTTTAGAGAAAAGAAAAGTGTATATAAAGTTTACTTGTTCCAATGTCAGGCTCAGCAAGAAATTGTTTTTTTACATGTCACTATGAAGGTCCATCCTCTCTTACTCACTAGTCTGAGTTTTCTCCCTTTCAGGTTCAACTCAAATGACAACTGTGTTTTGGGACCTTTCTAAATTGACCCGGGTCCTTCTCTACCTCCTAAAACACGGAAGTGTTTGGCCATATTTTGGCACTTAGCAGGTATTTTATTGTTATAATCTCTCACCTCTGTTCTTCTAAAGCCTTGTGAGGCACTCAAGAGGTAATCACACTGCCTATTCTTTTGTGGTCTTTAAGTAGCTAGCTTGGAACCCTGCGCATAATGATTAGTTAAAAAACAGCTCCTATTTGTTAATTGATGTTGCTTTTTTCCTACATGAGGTGTTGGTTACCCATATTAATGAATGCCCAAGGCAAAACACATGAGAGTTGCATGGGCTGGTCTAAGAAAAATAAAAGTCAAAGCAAACACTTGACATCTGAGAGCTGAAAAACCTCATCTTGATAAGGGAAAAGAACAGCTTTATGAGCCCAGGCATCATTTAGGATTTTGTCTTCCCCTTCATGAATCAGCATTGCACCATACCACAGAAAAGTTTGTTTACTTCTTAAGACCCCAGGCTGGGGGCACGGTGCCACTCTCTAGTGCCAGCTTTTGTCATTTTTCATGTTTGGCAACTGAAGCTGAGCCAAATACAATGTTATTTGCAAAAAAGTTAAAAACAAAATGACCACTGAAAAGACATTCTTCTTTGAGTACGGAATAGCTCTGTAGCTCTTGTTTGGTTTTAACATCCAGATCGGCAAATTACTGGCAAATCAGCGCTTGGCTGTTCACTATGCAGCATCTTATTGGAACAATTAAAACGGTACAGAGCAGTCATTGCAGCGGAGCTGAAGCTGGGAGTTTCCTGGGAACCATTTAAGATACTTGGCAGTTTATGCCAAACAGGCCTAGGCCATATGCAGGCAAATAACCATGCATTAAATAAAATTCAAATCTCCGAGTAATCTCTCTTGGACATCTTTTTTCTTTTGGTTCCAAAAACACAGAAAGAAAGAGCTAGTGCCACTGAGCATAAATCATCTGAAGTTGCTCAAGGGTGACATAATGTGGGTCAGGGTCCAGCACCCTGGAAAGATGGGGTCCAGGAAATCAGGAATCTCAGACTTGCCCCAACTTCTTCCATGTCTGCTAGCCCACGTAAGCTACTTCCTTCTGGTTCTGACAGATGCTGTAAGTTTATGACCTGTAAGGGCTAAACCCATACTTGGTATATTTGACAACCTACTGAAAACCTTTCTCAGGTTGGTGGGGCGAGAAAGCAATAGGTGAATATGTTAACTTTTAACACAACACCCTCGGTCCATATCCTTATTTTGAGAATCGTTTTAGAATTAGAAACCAGTAGAGCCAAATTCTAGTACTATTCCTTTTCCAAGGAGGCAAAATAAACAAACAAACAACAAAAAGAAATCCCCCAAAAACCAGCAACAAAAACCATCTCATGAAACCAGCAGCTTTGGAACTTGCTATAGCCATAGAGATAATCCTTTTCATAGAGAGAATGAAAGAACATTTACCAGTCTAGAGCATGCTGATTTCTTCCTGATTCCCCCTGCCTTCTACCCCCTCCACCCGAATTTTAAAAGTGTAATTTGTTGAAAAATACTTTTGCAGTGATTCTCTTTTGGACTATTGTTTTCTGGACTTTGAGGTTCAAAGTTCTTGTCTAGAGGAAACCTGGGTTATTACCAAACACATCCAAGATCCAGAGGAGAGATCTCAATTCAGGTTCAACTGCATTTTGCTTGCCTACAAATTCATA
>PVKE010031157.1:0-19206 GCA_004027555.1 Craseonycteris thonglongyai
TCCGCAGTTCAGCACGTGGGTCCTGCCTGGGCCGGAGCCGGGATTCGATCCTCGGTCCTCATGGCCTCAAAGCGAGCGCTCAACCCGCTGAGCCGTCCCGGCTTTCCCCAAGGGTCAACTTTTTAAAAATCAGAAATATCTTTGCAAAATTAAAAGTGTTTCAGCAAAATGCATTTCAAAGTTGACCATGATTACCAAAAACTATATTACATTGTTATAAAGTTTATAAATAATGGAAAAATATAATTCATAAGCTCACCACTCTAATACAACAAACATGATTCGTGTTTTATAGTCTTCATTAGACTTTTTCACATGTATAGCTTTAAAAAGTGATGGTTGATAAGTAATTACAATTTTGTGATTTGTTTTTCACATAAAATAAGGATAGACACAGTATATAAATTACTTCACAGATTTTAACTTATTTAAATGAATTTGTTATATCCGTTACATGAATATCAAATAATTGCTATTATTGTCTAATATTGTTAAGTGTTAATTATTGTTTATTATTGGAAACTTGTTTAGACTGCTACTTGTTTTTCACTTACATACATATTCAAATTATATTATTGTACAGTTATTTTATTTTTTATATTTATTTTTAGATTATACTTTACAGACAATATTGTATTAGTAAGTATTGTGTGTGCTACATAGTGACTAAACATTTGTATACCTCATTTGGCACCATAGAAAATTATTAGAATACTATTGACTATATTTTCTATGCTGTGCTTTGTATCCCTGTGATTAATTCTATGACTGGTAGTTTGTAGTTCTTAATCCCCTGTACATATATTTTATTATTAAAGTGATTTGAATTTTCATTGAGTTTTCTAACGTTTGGGACACAATGCAACACATAGATGATGTGTAATAGATTGTACACCTGAATCCTATATAATTTTACTAACCAATGTCACCCCAATAAATTTAATAAAAAAAATAAAACTCAACTGCACTTAACATAGCCAACATAATGACCATGCTTTTGTTTATATCCCTTTAAAATGAAGTGACTTATCAGAACCATATTTTTCTGTGTCATGGAAAAACAAAATGAACAATATGTATACTCATGAGGCACACACAAACATGTCAAATTATATTATGATTCTGAGATTATACTATAAAAATCTAGATTATTCTACAACTTGTTTTTTTATATGACATAACATAAAAATAAGTATTAATTAACTTAGAACAAAACTGAACAAATACTATTTTTTCTTAAGCATCAGTAAGAATTTACTAGAAAAGTAACTATACCATATGTATATAAAAAGTAGACAAATAAAAAATACAGGATCCTCAAAAAAATTTAAAACAACAGAAGATTTTTTAAAAACTGATTTCATTTTTAAAATCCACATACCACTTTTTGAAAAGTTATACATGAGAAAACAAAAACACTTCCTTATTTATACATATATTGTCATAATGCTAAGCTATCTCTGTAGGTTTTTTTATTTTGTAAAAAATTTGTCAAGCAGCCAAACACCTTATATAAACAACATCAAGTATATTATCTAAAAATATCTAAGAATTTTAATAGTTTCCAGAAAAGTGGCTAAACACAGCCAGAACTTCTTAAGCTTTCATATATATTTCACATGTTCTAAGATACAGTAAAACTTCTAAAATAACAGAAGCAAAAACAGGACTTACCTATACATTTTAACCCTGAATAACAAAGAGGCTCTTTTTCTCTTCTGCTCTGAGATTTCCACTCAAATGAGTAAGTCTCATGTATTATGTGTGACCTATGAAAGAGTTGAAAACAAAGGAGGAAATCCCATGTAATTAATATCTAACTTGTTAAACAAGTCTGAAGGAACCAACCTGAACGAATAGTATGACTTGTAGAACAGAATAGATGAGGAATTTTTACTTTATTCTGATAAATTGTGATTAAACACAACAAGAAGTGACAGGTATTTTATAAAAGCTTGCAACTACTCCACGTGCTGTAGGGTCATTATTTTTCATTTAAAGATGATGTGACAGTCCTGCCCATTTAATCATATGGTCATATACCTTATTCTTTGCCACAGCAAGCTAAGGACTATCAGAAAATACCATAAATTAATGAGTAGTGCTGCTTTTAAATTCTCCCCTTTTCTATAATAAAATACTGTTTTTCTTAATAACATATGAAACAGCGATTCAGAGAAGTAATTGAATAGGTGTACAATGTTGTAGGATGAGCAAGCAGAATAGTTGGAACTAAAGTTAATTTTGTCTTTTTCTAAGTCTTTTAAAAAATATTCTAGCAGAGCCCAAGAAATTATACAGGCTAGAATAGTGTGGAAGTGAGACAAAGCATTCTTGTCTAATATGTTGGGAAGAATTAGGAAATAAACTTGGAAGGTTACACTGGGGTAACTTTGTGAGAAACAATGAATGCTAAAAAATTGGAATGTATAATAGAATTAGATTGTGTATTAAAACTTGAATTCTAGGCTCAGCTTTTTTAGGCTTAGAAGAATTTTCAACTCTAAAATTCTACGACTTTATCTTGTAAATCACTGATGGCTAATAAATTCACTCCAGACTGAAACTTAAGAGTTTACTTACTGATACTTTTTTTATATAATGTGCAAACCAGACAATAGAGACATGAATGAGTGGGCTCCTCCCTACCTTTCCCTTATATATTTTCATCAAACCCAATCTCATGCCTGATCATCTGACATTTTTAACGTTTTTTAGGACAACGGGATGAACCATTATTTTTAAAACTTTTGAACAAAGTTAAGTACACAAACAATTTTCATTTCACATGTGAACATGTAAGTACTTCTTATATAAGCAGGTATCTTTTACACAGTTATATCATAATGTATAAAACTATATTATGCTTTTGTATTTAATGTTATTTCATTAGCATATTTATATTCCTGTGTTACTAATTTTTATTTTTAGTAGCTGTATATATTATTTCTAATAGCTATATATGTATCCAGTAGCTGTATAAAAATATCATAACTTTATTTTGGCATAATGTCTAACTTACAGATTACTTACAAATATTATAATTGTAAGATTCATCAATTATTAACAATTTTAATGCCTCAGATTTTAAAGGGTGAATCATGTTACCCTGAATAGACTCAAATAAGATAATAAAATGATCCCATAATATGAAATTTTTAGGTTGTTTTTTTTTTAAATTTTGGATGATTCTTTCAATGACCATTTTCAGAAACATGATTTTCTTTTTCAGCTCAATGCCCAATTTTTTCTTGAAACAAATGAAAAGAAAAAATAATTTTTAGGGCCAAATTGTTTAAAAATTTTAATGGCTTGTTAAAAATATACTTTTGTTTTAATAATTTTTTAAAGGATGTGGCTCCTGGTTTTTGTTGATAGAACTTTCCCTCAACTATACATGCTCTTTGTCCTCCACATTTGTATTTCCTGGAGTACTCAGCCAAGGCCTCTTTAACGAGTGGGTGCATAGTCAACACATATTGTTTGACTGTCCAATAACTGAATGTATTAATGCAGATTTTAGTGCCCCATCACTAGTCACAACAAAACTTGGTAATGAGTCAGGGTAGTGGCATGGGGAAAATCACATTCAGTCTGAAAGTAACTTCCTGCTTGCCAGCTCAACACAGAAAGAGGTGGGGCATGAAATATGGTTAATGAGGAAAAGGATGTGTTCTCAACAGGGACCAGTTCAAAAGATGTTGATTCTTTTAAAAAAAAATTTTTTTTTACTTTTTGAATTACAGTTGACATTCAATATATTGCTTTCAGGTGTATAACTTATTGATTAGACATTTATACAAATTATGAAGTGATCATTTCGATAAGTCTAGTACCTATCTGACATCGTACATTGTTATTACAATGTTATTGACTATATTCTCTATGATGTATTCACTTTACATCTCTGTGACTATTTTTAACCGACAATTTGTCCGTCTTAACCCCTTCACTTTCTTCACTCATCCTCCAACACCCCTCCCATCTGGTAACCATCAATTTGTTCTCTGTGTCTATGAATTTGTTTCTGTTTTGTTTGTTCATTTATTTTGTTTTTTTAGATTCCACACATAAGTAAAATTATATGGTATTTTTATTGGTCTGTCTCACTTATTTCACTTCAGATAATACCCTTTAGGTCTATCCATGTTTTCACAGATGGTGAGATGTCATTCTTTTTTACAGTTGAGAAATATTCCATTATATATATGTACCACAACTTTTTATATCTATTCCTCTGTTTATAGACAGTTAGGTTGCTTCCATACCTTGGATATTGTAAATAATGCTGCAGTGATTATATAGCTACATATATATATTCTTTTTCCTTCAAATTTTTATTAAGTTTACTAGCATAACATTGGTTAGTAAAATTATATAGTGTTCAAGTGTACTTTTCTATATTATATCATCTATATATTTCATTGTGTATTTCCCACCCATAGTTAGTTCTCCTTCTATCATCATGTACTTGTCATCATTTTTGTCTCCTACCACCCATTTCTACTCCTTCCTAACTCTCTGGTAACCAATAAATAGTTGTCTGTGTCTATGAGTTTTTGGTTTTTATTTCTTACTCATTTGTTGTTTACAGGTTGAAATCCCACAGGTGAAATCATATGGTTCTAAATTTTTTCTGTCTGACTTACTTTGCTTAGCATGATAATTTCAAGATCCATGCATATTTTTGCTAATGACAGTATTTTATCTTTTCTTGTGGCTGAGTAATATTCCATTGTATATATGTAACACAGCTGCTTTATCCAGTCATTTATCAAAGGACACTTTGGTTGTTTCTATGTCTTGGTTACCATAAATAATGCTGCAATGAACAAAGCAGTACATATGTCTATATGGATAAATGTTTTCAGATTTTTGAAGTTGATACCTAGATGAGGAATTGCTGGGTCATATGGTAGTATTATTCTTAATTTTTTGAGAAATCTTCATACTGTTTTCCATAATGGCTGTATCAATTTACATTCCCACCAGTTGTATATGAGGTTTCCTTTTTCTTCACAGCTTCTCTAACACTTGTTATTATTTGTGTCATTGCTAATAGCCATTGTAACAGGTATGAGGTGGTATCTCATTTTGGTTTTGATTTTTATTTTCCCTAATAGCTAGTGAAGCTGAACATTTTCCCCATATATCTGTTGGCCGTCATTTGTATGTCTTCTTTGGAGATGAGTCTGTTCAGGTTCTCTGACCATTTTTTTATTGGATTTTTTTTTTATTGAATTGTACAAGTTTTTTAAATATTGTGGATACTAGCTGCTTATTGGAGGTGATTGCTAATATCTTCTTCATTTGGTTGGTTGCCTCTTTGTTTTATTGATGGTTTCTTTTGCTATGAAGAAGCTTTTTAGTTTGATACAGTTCTAGTCATTTATTTTTGCTTTTAGTTCCCTTGCCTTTGAGGTCAAATTCATAATATCCTTTATAAAACCAAGGTCCATAGTTTAGTAACCTATGCTTTCTACTCTGCAATTTCTTGTTTCAGGTCTTATGTTTAGGGTTTTTTAAAATCCATTTTGAATTAGTTTTGGTATAGTGTAACAGATAGCAGTCTCAGTTCATTCTCTTGTATGTGGCTTTTCAATTTTCCTGGCACTATTTCTTTTCTTCATTGTATGTTTTTGTTCCTTTTGTCAAAAATTATCTGCCCATATACATGTGTGTTTATTTCTGGATTCCCAATTTTATTCCATTAGTCTCTGTGTCTGTTTTTGTGCCAATACCATACTATTTTGATTATTGTCACTTTGCAGCGTAAATTGAAATTGGGCAGTGTGATACCTACTGCCTTGTTCTTTTTTCTTAGGATTGCTTTGGCTATTTGGAGTCTTTTGTGATTGCATACAAATCAGAAGATTTTTTTGATCTATTTCCTGAAATAAATGCCATTAGAATTTTGATGGGTATTGCATTAGATCTGTATATTGCTTTGGGTAGTATGGTCATTTTAATTATGTTGATTCTTCCAAGTCATGAACATAGCATATCTTTTTATTTCTTTGTGTCTTTTTATATTAGTGTTTTGGATTTTTTTTTTTTTATAAATACCCAGAAGTGGATTGCTATGTCATATGGTAAGTCTATTTTTAATTTCTTGAGGAACCTCCATACTATTTTCCATAGTGGCTACACTAATTTATAATCCCACCAACAGTTTATGAGGTTTTTATTTTCTCCACATCCTAGCCAACTCCAAAGATGTTGACTCAATGTTTAGATCCTCAGAAAGTGGCAGGATAGGCCTTCACCTTTTTGGTTCTTAAGAGGAAAAATAAAGAACATAGAATGGTTTGTAAGAATAAAGAACACAGAATAACATAAAAAAAATCAAAATCCTCTTTCTCCCTGTATAGACTTGATTTTATTCCTCCAGTTGTACATTCACATTACCAAGGCAACAACCTGACCTAGGAGGACTGAGAGGAACAGGCTTCAGGGAAATAAAAGAGAAATCTTATTTTGATGGAACATAAGCCATGCAGTGCATGAGCTATTGAGGTTTATTTGTTTGTTTGTTTTTTGCCAGCCTAGGCTGAGAAGGAAAGATCATGGGAAAGAGAATAGCTCCAAATATACAAATGTCTATTAATAAAACTAGCTTTGAAAAAATATAAAATCATTTAATGGAGTTCATCATAACAATATGAGCAGGAAAAAACAAGCAGAAAGCAGATGATCTCAGAGGGTGTTGGCCAGTAGTGTTTTCTTTGAACTGGGAATTTGTTTAGTCATCAATTTCAGGGCAGTACAGTCATTTGGCTGTGGTTGGTGATGAATTTGTTACCCGTATGTCTTCTCTCACAGAGTTATCATAAAGATGGAAATACAAAGATATGTCTACCATTTGATATTATGTTATTTAAATACAAGTTTTACATTTATTCTCAATGTACATTTAAAAATTGAGTAATAATTGGATTTAATAAGTCATCAAGTTTAATTTTGTGGATTATTAAATGTAGGTAATTGGAGTTACAGAAATCAGTATATCCCAGTATGTTTCAAAGGCTTTCATCTATTTAGAAGGAATGTTGCAGTGTCAACAGTATACTCTTTGGAGTTAGAGTACACATAGAATCAAATCCTGGCTCTTCCATTTACTACCCATCAGGTTTTATGAAAGTTATTTATCTATGAAAGCCTCAGTTTCTTTGCATGTAGAAATTCAGTTAAAATACCATTCTGATAGAGTTGTGAAGATTAAATTCAATCAGAAATCAAATCAAATGAACTAAGAAATATAAACACCTCGTGTGTTCAACGATGTGTAGTGTACTCATTCCTTCATCGTTAATTCTCAAGGCAGTTTGTGTGTATATACATGAAGGAGCCACAATGGCTTAGAGGTGGAGAGCAAATACAGTTTGAAAATGGCCCTTGAGTTTCTAAACTACCCTCCTCCTTAGAGTCATACATGTGATTTGGTTTTTCCAAATGAATCTTTTTCAAAGCATTTATTCAAACATGGTTTGATAAATTCAGAGCTCATCATAACTTGTAATGGTTTTCATGTTGACAGCCAGTTATTTTCTTTTGCTTTCTATGTGCAATTTGTTTTTAAGCCAGTTTATAATAATAAGAAGCATCTTGGTTATAGGTAACTTTTTATCTTGTTAAAAGAACAAAGTATGTCTTCTTTACCCCTCTCCTAAGTTCCCCACGTCAGTCTCCCAGGGGCTGCATAGAGCCATTTTATTCTATGGAGGGTAATTCTCACCTTCCTGCATACATGCACATACTTGACTTCTACAGTTTTCCTCTGCATTTAGAGAAGCAATCACATCAAATAAATAGATTATATATTAATATACAACCCCATATGTCATCTTACTCATTAAAACATCTGGCTGATAAACTCAAATAAAATTATTCAATATATCCACAAAAGGCTTTTAAGTGATTTTTTATTTGGTGGTAACAAGAACAGTATGAATATATATAACTGCTATAAGTTGTATCTATTTTAACTTTGATCTCATTATACCTTTATGGCTATTGGTTCTAGCTGACTCTTCAATACTGCCCAGCAATGCAGATAGGTTTCCCTGATCAGTGTGTAATTGAATATTTAAAAAACTCATTTCAAATCTTCTCTATCCTTCTCCAAGCATTGGTCTTCCTTTCCCTACTCCATGCTTTTGCTTTTGCTCCCTGCAGATGACTTACAGTTCTATAACTGAAGAAACAAAGTAGAACAAACATCCTTTGATGGACACTGCTTTTATTCCCTGTTGTCATATCTATAAATCTTACTCATCTGCCCATATCCTTCTGTTACAGTGGAAGAGGTTTTCTTCCCTTTTTGGAAGGCTCTTCTTTTCACTTGTGCCTTGTGGTTACATCTTCCCTCCTCTTTCTAAACCTGCTTTAGTGTTCTTCCATCTCCACAAGTCACTTCTCATTCACACAATTTCCCAGAAATCTGGTGTCACCTTTGATTCCATCTTTGTCCTCAATGTCTTGTGAGCATAAATATTTATTAAACCCATTTGTCTCCTTGTCCTTATCCTCACCACTACCACATTACTCCAGGACACTTAGAATCTCTTAGCTGGACTACATGCCACAGTTTCTTCTGATTAGCATCTCTGCTGTTAATTTTTCCCCACTCTAGTATATTCTTCACAACTACAAGAATAATTATTACAAATTGAACTTTGTTACTATCCTTTCAAAAACTCTTCATTAGATTTTCCTGCTTTTAAGATAAAGTTTATTTTCCTTGACATGGGTGGCAGTCCTGCAGAACCTGGACCTTGCCTTCCTTTTCATCCTCCTTTCCTGCCCTGCTAATCACACTCTATTCATTGAATGTCCTCTAGTTACCTGAATATATTACCATCTCTGTAGCATCCAGATCTGTTCCCTCAGCTTGCATCATCTTTTGCTACCTTTCAATACATTTTTTCTTAGTTCTCAAATCTGAATAAGCTTTTAGGTTTGCTTCTGTGCTTCGTTCTCCATGAGGGCTTCTTAACCCTTAGGGTAGGCTGATTCCACTGAAATATGATCCCCCATGAGTGTACTTTCCCTCTCATACTCTTTACAGCATTCAGCATACTTTTTGAAATTATTCCATGGTAGACCATAGTGTCCATAAGGGGAAGGACTGCTGTGTTCTCAGACCCTCTCAGCCCTACCTGGCATGTGGTTAAGCATCTGTTCAACTTCTGAATTGTTGATTGAAAACTGAGTAAAAACTCACTGCATTCTGAAGTACTATAGCTAGATTTAAGCTGTTCTAAAATAAGTCACTTGTAGGAGACATGGAGATACCCTTTGAGTCATCCTATGAGCAGACAGCTCAGCTGCGAAGAGTATGAGTCCTTGTGTGTGTGTGTATTAGATTTATTTTATTGTTTTGACAGAGAGAGACAGAAACCAAGAGAAGGGAAAGGGTCCAAAGCAGTCTCCATAGTTGCATATCCTTAGTTTTCAACATAGTTTCATTCCATGGGGCCTGCACCAGGAGGGAACTGAGCAGGGGGCCTCCCACCTCAGACCCCAGGGCTGCAATGTGAGAACTCATGTTTTAAAATGTAAATTTTATTTTTATTTAAGTATGATGAAGCCAATGGATCAGCAGATGATTGCCGTTGAAAAGAGTTTGTTCTTCATTTTTCCCAAGAGCAAAGAACACATTCCCTGTCAGGGTCAGTCAGGAGGTAGAGGCACAAAGGAAGAGCCATGGGCCAAATTCTTTATTGTGATTTCCCTGGGAAGGAACTGGTGAGGCAGGTTTAGGATTAGTTTGAATAATTTCAGTGGGCTGTTCCTAGTTTTCTGATACCAGGGCCTGGTATGATTAGGGCAGAATAGTGGCCGGGAAGGCAAAAGCTCAATAAAGCGGGTAGTTGTGGTATGTGATGTAAATTGTTAGTTTGCATATGAAAGGTATGCTCACAGGAGAGTTCTTTACTATTTCTACGAATTAGCAGCTATCCTTAGGAGGTATAGTCTCTTAAGTCAGCAAGGCCTCAGGTGTCAAGCCTAAGAATAAAATGACTTGCTTAATATGACCTAAAAGCCTCCATCTGTTAGCTCTGGAATGTTAAGCTACACAATATTCAGCTATTCATTTAGGAAAAAATACTCTTAGATCTGTTCTCTGCCTATACCTATAGAGAAAAAATAAGAGTTTTAGCTCTGTATTTAGGAAACTTCCTATATATATTTTTTGCCAACAACATAATTCAGCCACAGAAGGACTCTTCTGCTACAGAAGAATTCCCTTATGCTAACTCCTTGTACTCCTACATTCGGAGCTCAGTATTCCCCTATATTGCGCTGCATCTCTAAAACTGATTTAACAAAATAGACTTTATGTTTGGAACAATTTTAGGTTCACAGCAAAACTGAGTACAAAGTGTGGAGGGCTCCCATGTAGTCACTAACTTCCAATATGCACAGACTCCCCAACTGTCAACATCCCTCACCAGAGTGGTACATTTGTTATAATTGATGGACTTGCATTGACACCTTATTACCCAAAATCCAAAGTTTACATTAGGATTCACTCTTGGTTTCTATGGGTTTTGACAACCATTGTAGTATGATACAAGTAGTTTTACTACCTAAAATCCTCTGTGCTTTACCTATTCATCCCTCCCTTTCCCTGAATCTCTGATAACCATTGATCTTTTCACTGTTGCCTTAGTTTTGCCTTTTCCAAAACGTCGTGTAGTTGGAATCATACAGTATGTAGCCCTTTTAGATTGCTTTTATGTAGTAATACACATTTAAGTTGCTCTATGTGTTTTCATGGCTTGATCTCATTTCTTTTTATCACTGGTTGTTTGTAAGTTTTGAAAATATGAATAAAATGACTATAAATATTCATGTGTATGTATTTGTATAGACATAAGTTTTCAACCTACATTGATATATACCAAGGAGCACAAGTGCCAGATCGTACAGTAAGAATATGTTTAATTTTTATAAGAAACCTCCAAACTTTCTTTCAAAATGGCTTTCCCATTTTGCATTCTCCTTCTAGCTTTGCAGCATTTAGGAAATTTGTAGGTCATACAGAATTGTCATCAGTATAGTCTTTCGGGTATCAAGATCAGGTATAATGGTTTTGATTGTGTAGTATTCTTAGGGAAGACCGCTGTGTAAAAGATAATTTATGTTTTTTCTTCTGGTCTATGCAGGGTCTAGAGGTCTAGTAGGTTTTTTTGAGGGTTTGGAAGTTAGTAATATTAATTTTGTAACTCTCAGATTTTTATTTTTTTTTAAGATTTATTTTATTGTTTGAGAGGAGAGAGAGAGAGAGAGAGAGAGAGAGAGAGAGAGAGAGATAAGGGGGAGGGCCCAAAGTAGTTTCGATAGCTGTACATCATTACTTGTGACATAGTTTCATTCCACACAGGTGGATGTGGGGCCTTGCAAGGTGGGAACAGACCTGGGGGCTTCCCACATGAGAGGCAAGAAATTTTGCTACCGAGCCATCTGGCAGTTCAGTTGCACAGCAGTTTAGCATATGGGGTTACAAGGGCCCAGTAGGCACTTGAACCCCAGACCTTATGATTGCAAGACAAGTGCTCAACCACTGAGCTATCTCGGCATCTCCACTCTAAGTTTTAATTGCCCCATTAACTGGCAAACCTCTTTTCTTCCTTGGCTCTCCCTGTGCCAGTTAACCAAGACCTCACTTTGGCTTATACCTATGTATCTCAACAACATTAACCTAAAGCAGAAATCCTAAGTCTGTGAAGAGGTTCCCAGCTAACTCCTGTTTTTGTCTACTAAGTACAGGCTATAGGAACATGTTATTATAACCCATCTCCCACCTTAGAAATGTAGCACGCGTATTTGAGTCTTTCAATGGCCCAACCTAAGATAGTATTTTTAACTTTTCATCTTTATTTTTGCAAATAATATTTCTTATAATATTACTCTATTAAAATCTGCCTCACTTTACCATTAGTTCATCTAAGAATTAGCTTCTGAATTTCCAAACCTTTATTTGAACTTATTCTCTTTCAGATTTTTCTTGTTTTATGTAAATGAATTTGAATCTACATTTTCCTCCCTACTGGCTAAAATCTTCAGATTAACAATCTGCAACAAGACTTTTGATTTAGTTTCTCTCCAAAACACAATCTGAGCAATTCCATTTTTACTTTATATACTGAAGTTCATAAATAAGTAATGTTTCAGTAATTGAGCCTAAAACATAGCATTTTATCCAAGCTTGGATGTTCCAGGTCTGTCCGTACACATGGAGAGTCTTAATGTTCTCACCCACTGTTTCTCCGTCCTTTATTAATCCATGAGCCCCAAATCATTTCCATTAGCACAGTTTTGGATTTCAGTGTGACATTTAAAATTGTTTCCTCTTTATTTCATATCATAATGTCTGCTGTGGGAGGACTCCCTTGAATTTATAAACCAACAAAACAGTTTTAAAAAGTCAGTTTACCAGTTAAATCTTGGTTACTAATGGAAATGAAAGAATAGTCTTACATAGATATTTTTAATAAATGTACCAAATATTATTTGTTTTTCTGAAATTCAAAATCCTTTATTTCAGTGAGCTTTTAAAAAATAGGGGTGGGGGGTGGATTCCAGGATAGCTCAAAAGGTTGAACGCTTGCCTTGTAACCATGAGGTACAGGGATCTAATCTGGTTCTGGCCAATGCAAACCCATATGCTGAGCTGTGGCACAACTGGTTACTGCTGGGATCACTTGGCAGCGAAGGTTGCTTCTGGCCTCCTGTGCAGGAGGCTCCAGTTCAGTTCCCACCCCTTGTGACCCTACATTCACTTGTGTGGAAAGAAACTGTGTCAAAATTAATGATGTACAACTACGGAAACTGCTCTGGGCCCTCTCCCCTTTTCTCTGTCTCTCTCTTACCTTCTTTCAAACAATAAAATCTTAAAAAAAAAAAAGTAGAGAGTGTATATGATTTTTAGTTTAATCTGTATTTAGTCTTATATGTCTCCCACTAGGCAAATTCAAGGAAAGGCTTCAATCAGAAGACTATAACCATGAATATCTAACACGGTCAGTCGTTGGAAGTACTCAGATTGTGAGAAAGAGGAAGAAAGGTCAGTCTCAGTAGATCGTACAAAAACAAAACAAAAGGGAATGGGAGTCTTGCCTTTGGGCCTTATTTCTAAATATCCCTATGGATTTGGGATGTGCTAATGTAAGGGGGTATAAGGAAAAGTTTTTGCATTAGAGGGGCTCTGGAAGGTCACTATAATGTATGCAGGGCCTGCTTTACTGGATAGGCAGAGAGCAGGAGGTCTTTGGAGACATTAAAAAATATGCAAAGCAGGAACAGTGTAGGGTGAAAAGAATTGCAAAGGACAGTGACATGGGGGATGCAGTTAACCACTGAGAATTATGGTTTCTTACCTTCATAGGAATTATAATTGGCCCTTGTTAATTTATTCTTTCACTAAACATAAATATACAGAATATTGTCTTAAATACTATGAGAGAGGCAAAAATGAATAAAACAGTTTAGCCTTATGGCACTTAAAGTATTTTTAGAGATAATATATGAATGTATGACCATAAATCCAACAATACAGGGTAAAGTATGAGAAGTACTTTAGAGGAGGAACAAAAACATTTAAATATGTTTTGGCTGAAAAAGTAATTTTGTCTGGGATAATAAAACTCGACAGAGATTTTATTTGAGCTAGATCTTGTAGATTGTAGAGAACAGCATGTAACCAGAGGGGAGAATGTGTTCAGGAAATAGAGGGTAACATTCGGTACCACAGGAGCCCTGAGTACAAGCAAAACAAAAATTCTATTGGTTGTTAGAAGATATAAAGGTCCTTTAAAGTTATGATGGAAGAAATTTAGACTCTGTCAGGCAAAGTTTGAGAGCATGGAAATAACAATATTGAATAGCATCATATTTACTTGCAATTTGATAAATGGATAAAGTAGGGAGAGGATGAAGGTGGGGAGTATGGTAGGAGCAAGTGAGGTAATAACAATATGGCATTAATAATGGTGGATGGGTATTCCAGAATGTGTTATAGGCACTGCATAGCATGATCTGTTAAGATTATAAATCAATATTGTGACTGGGCAAGCATTTAAACAAAATAAAATGGACAGAATAGAAAATATTGGATTTTATTATATTCAGTAAGGTATGCCCCGTCCAGCAGGGCATGACAGTGCGGCGCGAGGGGGATCCTATGGAGGACAAGAGACAGGAGACACGAAGAAATGGAGGCAAGACAGGATTCTGATCAAGCCTCAAAATTTTATTTCGGTTACAGCGGTATATATGCAGTAGGGACAAAGGAGGGCAGGGCTATCTGTTTGGCGGGGTATTTGTCAAAAGGTGATTGGTTGGGATAAGTGGCAGTTTAGGATTGGCGGAGGATTGGCGGGCTCTAGCGAGTAGTTTAAGTGAGGGAGGGGCAGGAGTCATACGGGAAATGTCACTGAGCAGAAAGTTATCTTTAGCTCCAGGCCAAACCGCAGGGGATGTATGTGACTTCTGATAACTGGTGCTCTTTTGGGGAAGTCGATGTTCTTAGAAATGGAGTTTTCTTTGTTAACCTGGATGGTCCCTAACAGTAAGGTATTATTTTATGAATCTTCTCTTTTAATTTTTAATATATACGTATTTTGTTATGTATTTATAGAACTTTAATGTCAAAAAATAAAATATTTGAGGGGAGACCACCAACAATGCCAGGAGAATCTTCTGGAGGGCAGGCCCTTGTAGTACAGGCTTACTCCGTTAAGTGAGTGTTCTAGGAACCTGACTGTATCAGTGTACCAGCTGGTGTTGTGAGAGGCTGTGTTTGGCTTTAATGAAATTTATTTATTTATTTTTTTTGGAGACTCTTTTAATGCATTTGCCCATTTCATGATGGGTAATTTACACAAACAACATGCGGCATGACAATGCACCTGCCCATACCACACTGAGTGTTCAGCAGTCTATGATAAAAAATGGCATGACCCCCATGCCTCACCCTCCCTATTCACCTGTTCTCACCTTGAGCAACTCCCCCCCCCCCATGGATGAAAAAATTTCTCAAAAGGAAACATTTTGCCAATGTGGAAGAGGTGAAACCAAAAAAATGGCAGAAGCGGGCAGGGGGTGCCGCTGCGGGGGCCACGGGGCCGCCCCTCGAGCTGGCTGCATTCGCGCTTCTCTCCAATAGCCGCCCAAGGACGACAAGAAGAAGAAAGATGTCGGGAAGTCGGCCAAGAAAGACAAAGACCCCGTGAACAAGTCGGGAGGCAAAGCCAAAAAGAAGAAGTGGTCCAAAGGCAAAGTGCGGGACAAACTCAACAACCTAGTCCTGTTTGACAAAGCTACCTATGACAAACTCTGTAAGGAAGTGCCCAACTATAAGCTCATCACCCCTGCCGTCGGCTCCGAGAGGCTGAAGATCTGTGGCTCCTTGGCCAGGGCAGCCCTTCAGGAGCTTCTCAGCAAAGGACTAATTAAACTAGTCTCAAAACATAGAGCTCAGGTGATTTACACCAGAAACACCAAGGGTGGGGCTGCCCCTGCTGCTGGCGAAGATGCATGAACAGGTCTCACCAACTGGACATTTTGAAAAATAAAACTTTATTAAATCAAAAAAAGAAAAAAAAAAAGAATGGCAGAAGCACTAAAAGGCAACAAAATCGATGAGTTCAAAAACTGTTTTGAGCAATGGAAAAAGCATCTCAATAGATGTAGTTCATCAAATGGAGAGTATTTTGAAGGAGACTGAAGTTTAAACATGTAAGAATAAATACACATTTTTTTGTAAGTAAATTCTGGGTTTTCTTGGGTTCCCTCTAGTGTTTCATATTATGAGTGTGGTCAAGGTAGAGAAACTCTACTAGAGGGTATATTTGTAAAACTTTCTTCATGGTAGTGTTAATGGTGCTCTCACAATATACTCTAGTGTGTGGGGAGATCAATTTGTATTTGAATTAGCCACTTACTAAATATCAGTCATTTATTCCGCTGTTTCTTTTAGAAACACAAGAGTGATTGTTCAGTTTGCTCAGAAGACTATAGTTTTTAAATACTTGATATCAAAATGTGAGGTATCTCTTGCATTTCTGAAAAAGATCAAAATGCTTTCAGAATAATATTTCTCAATGGGGGACTAGTTTACCCCTTAAGGGACAATTGCCAATGTCTGGAAATATTTTTTGTTATCACACTATAGCGGGAAGGAGTGTATTACAGACATCCAGTAGGCAAAGGTCAGGGTGCTACTAAATATTCTATAATGCACAGGATAGCCCTTCACAATAATTATCCAGGCCAAAATGTCAGAACCACCAAGGCTGAGAAATCCTGCTTCAGAGTGATCCAAACAAGTTATTTAAAAGAAATACAATTTTTAACAGCAGTTGAAAGAAAAATTTGTGTGTTGGCCTAACACAGATTCAGTGATGCTATTAATATTTGTAGAATGCTCTAACCACCAACTTTATTGTTAAAATGATATATCAGTATTTGCTTACATGTCACCCAGAATGAAAATGCCACACCAGTTTAGAAATACAAATTTATAACTCTAAGATCATTTCTTGAATCTTAACATTAAAAGTCAGACTTATATGCCACTAAAATATAGAATAATTTATATGCCTATGTATATTTTTTATATATTAAGAGGCAATTTTGTCTTAAAGTGAATTCAGAGAATTGGCAGCCAGCTGCCTAAGTGAATTCCATCATTTAAAATTATTCTCTTAAGAGTATCCTAATTTAAAACAGATTGAATAGCACTTGCTGAAATTTTTATATTAATAGATCTGATGGTTCAAGAAAAATAGGAGCCCATAAAGACATTTTGCAAAGAAAAAGGCATGTGAAATTGCTACCTGGGTACTCGGCCCAGTGGCCTGAACCTGAAGTTGAGCTGGCATTGCCATGCAGACTGACAATTTCAACAAAACCGTCATTGAATATCATGGAATGCCTGAGCCCTGCACTCCTACTGTCTTCACTTAGCTTTGGGGGTATGTTTTCTCTTTCAGATCCCACTGTTTATGTGTTCTGTGTGGTAGTTTCTCAAAATTTTGATTTATTTTAAAAACATGTTTTTTTTTTTAAACTAGGGTTTTGAGGTTGTAATAATCAGGCTACTGTCACAAGCCTTAGGAGATATTCAGCTGCAGCAATAAAGAGGAATAAAGTTTCTTTCTGTGTAGAAGGACACTAGTCTTTGGTTCTTTCACGTTTTAGCAGATTCTCGATTATTTTCTAGGCATTTAATCTTACAATAATAATGTACAATGCCACCCCCTGGTGGTTCAATTATATAAATGCATCTATAAAGTGTTAAATGTTTATGCCATTGTTTTAGGACTGCTCAAGATGTTACCAATACTTTTCCCCCAATTTTGTAACAAAGATATACTTTTGATTAGCAAATTACTATATATTAGCAAATTAATATATATACTCATTCATTATTTAGACTTTCTCTGGGTATATCTGTAGGGTAGGGATATTGTGTGAGTGTGTCACTGTGTGTGTGTGTGTGTGTGTGTGTGTGTGTCTGTGTTTATGTGTTAAAAAAATCACCAGGAGATCAAAGATGGCAGCATGAGAGGAGAACACCCATCACTGACTGGGAAGGGACTTGTGAACAGAGGGGAATCCACAGGGGAAACCCTGAGAAGAAACCTCAACTAACAGAACCACATAACACAGAACAACACACAAAAGTTAGAGAAAAAAGGGGAGAGCGGGAGAGGGAAAGGGAAGCAGCAGTTCAGGGACAGAGACTCGGAGCGCGGCCGGGGCTGGCAAAAACAAAGGCCAATTGGGGGACTGTGGTCAACGTGGAGCTGGATTGAGGGCAGGCTGGAAGCTGAGACCTAGGGAGCATGGAACCCCACAAGACTGTGGACAATTTAACATCCGAACTCAAGGGACAGCACACAGTGCCCTAATCAGATCACAGAGCCTAAAGTGGAACAGGGACTGTGGAGCAGGGCGGCTGCACTTCCCGGCGGGCGGGGTGAGAGCAGGGCATCAGCCCTCAACGGCTCAGCACCCCTGATTTACGGAGGAGATTGACTGTGAGGGAGCGCCTTCTGAGGACAGGGCTCTTGGAGTGAGGGCTGAGGCTTGAGTGGGCATAGCTGCATTGGACGTGCTTGGAGTGAATCCGGTGGTCTCAACAGAGCCGGGAGCGTAGAGTGGCTGCTGCCCGAGCTACGGCCTGTGCGCACAGGGCTTTCAGCGCCCCGCCCACCAAGCCGCTGCAGCGCTGCTGCCAGCACGCAACTGGGCTTTCGGCGCCCTATCCACTGGGCCACTGTGATACCTTTGCTTGTTTGCCAGCACGCAATTGGACTTTTGGTGCCCCGCTCACCAGGCAGCTGCAGCACCGCTGCCAGTGCGCAAGTGCGCAACAGGACTTTTGGTGCCGCGCCCACTGGGCCGCTGCGCATCGCGGCGTGCACACACGCGGGCTTTTGGCATCCCACCCACCGGGCCTCTGGGGCATTGCTGCCTGCGTGTGCAACTGGGCTGCCGACTGGGTCGCCGGCGTGACATTACCAGCGCACAGGACTGTGTGGCCGACCAGGGCCTCTGCCAAGCCCCAGCCCATCCAAGTGATGCCCTGCGGGCGTGGCTTACAGATACGATTGAAGGAGGGGCAGCCAGGCGGAGGAGAGAAAGACCAGAGCTCCTGCGCCCCGCCCGCACTGAACCACCAGCCCCCCTGCTGAAAGAGGAATCTGCTATTGTGTCTCAGGCCCACCCTAGCTCCTACTCACATGCCCCCAGCCCTGGCCACACCTTTAATACCCTGCTATCTAACAGCTAAGACAGCAACCTGATGTGCTCCAGGACACAGAAGCTGTCTGCTCCCCCCAACCCTCTCCCAAAATCTCCTTCTTCCACAACTGAGCCCAAAAGTGAAAGTAAAGAGAAGCCCATCTGCAAGGCAAAACCCCAGAGGGAAAACAGACTCATGCGTAAAGCAAAAAGAACCACATCAAACACAATGCACACCTCAGAATCCAAAGTCCCACCAGAAGATCAGGGGCAGTCTTTAGTAAAGGACCTTGCACACTTGGAATCAAATCTAAGTGAAACAGAATTCAGGGCTGCATTAATCAAGACACTCAGAGAGCTCACTCAATGCTGGCAAAGTACCCAGACACAGTTAAATGACCTCAACAAGAAATTTTCTGAGCAAAATGAGTACTTTACCAACAAAATTGA
>PVKE010031158.1:0-19206 GCA_004027555.1 Craseonycteris thonglongyai
TCTTCAGTGCATAGTTATTTCTATTTTTACTTTTTGACAGATAGAGAGAGAGACAGAGACAGAGACAGTTAGAGAACCAAACTGTGGGAACTCCCCAGTTCAGCACGTGGGTCCTGCCTGGGCCGGAGCCGGGATTCGATCCTCGGTCCTCATGGCCTCAAAGCGAGCGCTCAACCCGCTGAGCCGTCCCGGCTTTCCCTACTGAGTCTTTTAAGACAGTCTTACACAACATAATCATGAGATTGACTCTCCCATCCTATTTCCAAAGGCTAAAAAAGCAAGTTGCAGCTTCTGCTTACATTCACTTGGAGGGGTTTATACAAGGGCATGACTAACTGAAGGTCGTCCTAGCGTCCTACCTGATAGAACATGTTGATTAGCCTCTCTGTGTCTCAGTTTCCTCATCAGTGAAATGGTGGTGATAAAATAATGTGTACCTTATGAAGTGGTTTTGAGTATTAAAGGAATTAATAGAAATACATTACTTTAATCAATGCTGACTGCAGAGAGATCCCTATAGGTGTTAGCTATTTTTATTATCTATAAAATGTGAGGATTTTGTTACATGATTTTTAAGACCCCTTCCAGCTCAAACATTACATGGTTTTGTTATAATACACTATACTGCATAAATGAACAAGGATAAAAAAATCTGATTTTAAAAAGAGAGAGAGAGAAAGCACAATATAGGGACAAATTGAATTGAACCTATATAGACTGTACATTTCGAGGCAAGAGTCATTCTTTATATTGCCGTCCTTGGGACCTCTGTAAGTACTTTCTGAGGTGAAGTTTTGTGGGTTGTCTTGTCAAAGGATCTTTTGGGGGACCAGAGGCTCTCTTAGCAAATAGGACTTTGTAAGAAAGTTTCTTCCTTTGGTCAGTATTCTATCCCCTATATTAATTGAAGCCTGTGCATCTCAAATCGATTTTTGGTTGATGCTACTGGGTTATAATGGATCACTTTGAATACAGACATTAGTGCTATGTTTGTAGGGTAAAAGTGTGAATAGCTTTTAGCTATACTTGTTTAAACATGAATAACTGGAGCAGTGCAGCCCCTAAATGCCTTCTCCTACTCACACAAGTCCATGAACAGAGAACCTTATGTTCGTTTCTCCAAGATGCCTTGAGGCAACAGGAAGGGTCCAGATCTTGCTGTTACTGCTTCCCCTGCTAGGAGCTTCAGATAGAAGGTGTTTCTCCCTGAACCAGACAGGAGGCTGCTTGGGGGTGCAAGTTGGGTTGGGGGGTATATAGTCTCATTGGATGATATACTCTGTCTGCAGTGGTGAGGAGCCAAGAGGCAGCTTCAGTAGTTGTTTGTATAATTCATACTCTGTTTATGTTCTCTCCGTAAAGGCCCATAATTTAGAGCAGCAGCACTGTTGAACATTTCAGCAGGATATTCAGGGCTGCCCTGCGCATTGCAGGATGTTTATCAACAGCCCTGGTTGTAACAACCAAAAATGTCTATAGATGTTGCCATATCTTCCAATATATTTTATATATTCATTTTTTACATAGTTACCATGAGTTTTTTTAATAATTAAAATATGCATGATCTTTAAAAATTCTAATAGTACAAAATGGTAGATAGTAGAAAATGTCTTACCCCAATACTCCAGCACCAGATTTCCCTTCCAGAAGCGTGTAGGTCACCGGAGATCTCTGGAGATTGCAATGACATTTATATAAATGCATCTGTGACTATCTGGTCATTATAAGGTACATGTGTACAAACGGGGACCCCCCAATAACGGGAACTATCTTCTGGAGAGTGGGCCCCTTGTAGTACAGGTTATCCCCACTAGTTGAGTAATTGAGGAACCCATCTACATCCCTGTCCAGCTGGTGTTGCTATGAGAGGCTGCAGGTGGAAGACACATCCCAAGTTGTGGCAAACAGATGACAACATACCTGCCCACACCATGTGGAATGTGTGGCAATTTTTGACTTAAAACCACATGACACACACCCCCCATGCCCACCCTCCCTATTTACCTGATCTCATCCTGAACCATTTATTTTTGTTTTCCTGAATATAAAAAGTCCTGATAGAGTTTTGCAATGTGGAAGAGGTAAAACAAACAAAAGGCAGAAGCACTAAAAGGCATTAATCCATGAGTTCAAAAACTGTGTTGAGCAGTATAAAAAGCACCTGGATAGGTGTATTGCTTCAAATAGGGAGTACTCTGAAGGTGACTGAAATTTAAACTTGTAAGAATAAATACACAATTTTTTATAAATACATTCCAGTTTTTTTATTTGAGAGGGTGGGTTCCCCTTGCATTATGTTTTTATTAGCAACTTTTTAAACATTTGTGTTTAAGATGAAAAAGAAATGACTGGAATGAATCTTCTTTTGTTTTTTGTCCATTGTATTTTTTTTTTTTTTTTAAGTGTGTCAGCTCTTTCTGGCATAGTCTTCCAAGGAGAATTATTTCCTGCACAGTGAGAAGCTGCATCCCCATAATTTATTCCCTGGGCCCTTGGATGGATCCTCTCACCTTGATCTCTTTTAAGACGAATGCCATGTGGCACTAAGGAAGAACTCTTTAGGGCAGCAATATTTTAAACCTTCAACTTAGGCATTTTTCATTTAATGAAAAAACTGAGTCCTTCAAACGTACTAACAGCTGGGGTTTTTTGTTGGGAGTGGGTGAACTATAGTTTTTATTGATTTCCTTGTCTTATTGAGGATACAAGAGGTACTACATACTTCATGAGGTTGTATTTTTTATATCACGAAACCACATTCTCACACAGTGGAATACAGTGTTTTTATCAATGGTTGTTCATTTGTCAGTATGCGCGATTTGCCATTTTCATAATGCATTGCTGTTCCTGCTAGTCCATAAATCTGTTTTCTGTGTTATAGTGACATGAAATTTGTTTGCTTTTTTGTTCGTCTTTGTAGTGGTGGTGAGGTTCTGCTCATAAAGTTGACTTCTACAGCTTTAGCAAGATGCATAATGTATCACTTCAACTACATATATATTACATACAATTCAGGAAAAAGTTTTCAAACTGATCATTCTTACTCTTGGCATGATGAAATAAATATTCTCATACTTCTTATGAGATTATAAATTAACATAATGATTCTACAGAAAAAAATTGAAATATTTATATCATTTGGCTTAGAAAGTAGCCTTCTCAGAGTTGCTTAGTCACAAGGGCACAAAGATTTTAAACTAGAAAAGTCTAACATTGGGTAAATAGAGGGATAAATTATTTTTATATTACTACCACTACCATTGCTATTAGCTAGCAAACTGCCACACCACACATTTTTATGCATTATATTATTAATTCTCATAATGTTATGAAATAGGTATTATTATTGTCCCAGGACCAGAAAAAGGAAAGTGTGTCTTAAAGAAGCTAAGCTCATCATCAAAATGATAATGATGATGATGATGATGATAGTGATGGCAGCTAACATTCACTTAGTGCCACTATGCATCACATGGTATTTAATTTCTTACCAAGAATCTAATGACGCAGGTAATCTTTGTTATCCCCATTTTACCAAAGAGGAAACTGAGGCACAAGGAAGTTAACTAACTACAATAAAAGAGATTAAGTTATGGCATTCGCATCACATGGTATTTAATTTCTTACCAAGAATCTAATGACGCAGGTAATCTTTGTTATCCCCATTTTACCAAAGAGGAAACTGAGGCACAAGGAAGTTAACTAACTACAATAAAAGAGATTAAGTTATGGCATTCAAAATATTTAAGTTGGGATTTGAGTGTAGATTGCTTTTGAAGGCCACACTCTTATCATAGTGCCTCTCAAGTTCATGTGGTTGGTAAGCAAATGTCAGACCAAGACCCAAACTCAGATCTGATAGACAGTCTCTTAATCACCAAGCATTATATCGAGTTAGTGAAGCTAATTTCATTTGATGGATTGGCTTGTAATATCTGATGTGATTACTTACTCTCTTTTGCACTGAGTGTGGTAAACATATAACAGAGAAGTTGTCAAGGATAAGAAAGAAATGAGTTCGCTCATTATGTTAGGGTTACACCCTCCCTCCAAGACGGGATGGCTGCTTCCCAGCTGGAGATCTGACTGGGTGGGGTGAAGAGTTTCATCCCATAAGGAAGGGTACCAACTGAACCTAAAGCCTAGAAGCAGTGTAATGTTAAACACAGAGCGTGGGCTTTGGAGCCAGTCACTTTTATCTTTTTTAATTCTGCCTTTGCCTGCTTGGTGAGGCCTTAGTTAAGTCTCCTAATGTCTCTAAGCATCCATGTCCTTGTCCGTAACGTGGATGAGTGTGGCCCACCCAGAGACATGGTGAGGGCGAAATGAGATGATGTGTCAATGCATCCTGCACGAAGGGAACATGTGGTGGTGTGGCCGAGACCTCTGCCTCAGTCCTCAGCCAGCACTCTCCAAGTACTTCTTTCTAGTTTCATAGCAACCCGTGAGGACTCAACACTCTCAGCTTGTATACATGCCCCTCTGAAGTCTACAACCATGGCCATTTCTTGTACACAACTACGAGTTTTCTACCCTCCCTTCACTACAGACACAGTCCAGCCTTGTCTCAAACTCACATGATGTTGAGTAACTTTAAGGTCACTTAAGAATTGGGGAGATAAGTCTTGAGGTGCCTGTACCACCACTGGCATCATCTAAACTAAGTGAGGTCTTGTTCAGGGGTGGGAGAGTGTATTTTCCAAGTTTTTGTTTCTATTCTAATCTAGTAACAGAACTTTTCATAGCATATACTAAAAAGGGAACCCAATTCTGTGTTATATTATGAATACTCCATAACAGAACTTAATGCCTTGCTCTGTACTACAGTTGCTGCCACTTTTTGGATTTCTTAATTCTGGAGTCAGCAACAGAAGGGCTTATTAAAGCGGATAAGGGTTTCTAGCCAGGGGTATTGTCCAAAGATAGAAAAGTACATCTTCAACCGCATCTTGTGGAAACCTAATTCGTCAGTTCAAGTAGGAGGTGGTTTAATGCTTACTCAGTGAATAATGTAGAACAGTGAGGGCATGATGGAAATCACATTAAATTGCATGGTACTTGGGATGAGCAAGTGCTGAAAATGATGGTGGTTGTTCTTGGACTCAAGTCTGGTACTTAAAGAGACTGTGGATGACTTTATCATATGGTTGCTGCCTCCTTTTGACAAAGCTAGTAAGAGGGCGAGACACAGATGATGCCATTTGTAAATTACAGTGAACTCTGAGGATACATCGACATAGGACAATCTTGTGTAACTGCCTGCATACTGTCTCCAAAGCAACATAGGAAAATAAGAGTGGCAGTGAGTGTTTTCTCCCCTTTTGAATATGATTTCATATCTACTAAAAGAATGAGTCCCCAGTATTCTTAGGCAGCAGTATAATTGGCCAAAATCCAAATTTTTTATCTTCAAAAATGCCTACTGGGAAAGCTAGGATAGATCTGCAGGCTGAGCACTTGCCTCACAATCACAAGGTCCTGGGTTCAGTTCCCAGCCCTGCCCCATGCAAACTCATATCCTGAACTGCGGAGCAACTGGTAAACGCCGGCGTAGCTTGGTGACGCAGGTTCTCACTTCACATACAGGAGGCCCCAGTTTGGTTCCCTCCTAGTGTGGCCCCACATCCACCTGTGTGGAATGAAACCATGTCACAACTAATGATATACAACTATGGAGACTGCTGAGCCCTGTCCTGTTCCCTGGTCACCTCCCATGGGAAGAGTGTGTGATTTCCATGGTGGCTGCACTGTTATCGGAAAACCTGTTGTAGTGGGTGGTTTGGTTCTGTCGTGCTTTTTGGTTTGTTATGAATTTAACAGCCTTCTGTGTGTCTACCAGGGGCCTAACCACCATATAGATAATTGTTCCTTTGGGGAAGTATATGGAATCCCAAACAGCTCCCAAACTGTTGGAGCACAATACCCTTGATGGTCTGGTAGTTGTCAGGTACATCTGAAATTGTCAGGACCCGAGTGGCAGCCATATCTCCTGAGAGAACACCTCATTTTCAACTCTTTAAGTAAGCTACTCATTTTAGATTATGAATACCAAATTTCAGCTGTGATATGCTAAATACCAGTTCTTGACCCACTGAATCTGTTAGGAATAAGTAGCCCATTTGTAGGTGAAACTGTATTGTATTGCATGTCAGTTGCCAAGAGAGTGTTGCAATGAGAGTGAGCATCTGTTTTTTGTTTGTTTGTTTGTTTGTTTTTAAGATTTATTTTATTTGAGACAGAAAGAGAGAGAGAGAGAAGGGCACGAAGGCCCAGAGCAGTCTCCATGGTCATTTATCATTAGTTGTGACATAGTTTCATTCCACACAGGTGGCTTCACTGCCAAATCATCCCAGCGGTTACCAGCTATGCAAGGTTCAGCGTGTGCATTTGCATGAACCGGGGCTGGGAACCAAATCTTGGACCTCCTAATTGTGAGGCAAATGCTCAGCCACTGAGCTCTTCCGGCATCCCCTGTTTTTGACCAGGATGAGGTCACTGGGGCTGGCGAACCTAAAGCTTATCATGGAGAGACCTAAAGCTTCATTAGGGACCGTTTTTTTCAAAGTTGTATCCTAGCTTCTGGAGCACAGATCTTGGCAATTAGAGTTCACAAAAACTTTGTATGAAAAAATGAATAAATGTGCAAGAATATATACATGTTGAAATTGTAATTATAAATATCCAAATAGTGTGTGTGTGTGTGTGTGTGTGTGTGTGTGTGTGTATATATATATATATATATACACACACGCAGTTGCAAAAAATATAATAAGATATTGCTAGTGTAGCACAAATTATGAAACTCTCTTGACCTAAATTTTTTAACAGCGCTCTGCTAGTAAACTTATCAGAGGTTTAGTTGTAACTCACACATTCCTGCGTATGCCATTCAAAGCTCTTAAAATAGCATCTTTCTTTTTTAGAAGAGGTAACTGTATGGATTTCCTTTTAGGAGGCAGGCCCTGACCTACATACCCCAGTATAGGCACAGCCTTTACTTTGCTCTGCTCTCACTCCTCCCACCCTCATTCTTGCAGACGCAACAGTAAAGGGGTGGGGGCACCTCTTTTCAGTACTCCCCACTTCTTCCTGGAGTCCCCTATTCTGCCTCTGCAGTGCCCCGTCCTAAATGCAAGTAGGTGCATCTGTGAAAGAAGAGCTAAAAAGGTTGTGAAAAGCAAAAAGAAAATCCAGCCTCATTCCCTTTGAGTAGCTCCTGGACCCCATCTTGCTGTGACATTGGCCCCTAGTAACCAGTGCTTAAATGCAGAGAAAATTATTCACTTTTTTTATTTTTATTTTTTTTTTACCACTCCTCATCCCCTTTCATAAGAGCTACTGTCACTTATCCTAAGTCAAGCTCTCTTTCTGTTCTTGGCCTCGGTCTCCCTCGCAGCCTCCCCAGGGGCTTGGAAGCCTCCAGCCAGCCTGTTCTTCTTCAGGGCACTGGAGTTGCTGCCCCGGGCTAGAGCGTGGTGAGTCTTAAGGACAGGAGTTCTGTCCTGCCTGTTCCCTGGTCACCTCCCATAGGAAGAGTGTTGTGATTTCCATGGTGGCTGCACGGTTATCGGAAACCCTCTTGTACCGGGCGGTTTGGCTCTGTCGTGCTTTATGGTTTGTTATGAATTTAACAGCCTTCTGTGTGTCTGCCAGGGGCCTAACACCATGTAGAAAATAGTTTCTTTGGGAAAATACATTGAGTCCCAAACAGCTCTCAAACTGTTGGAACACAACTCCGTGTTAGGTGCCAATCTTTTATTTTTGCATTATGGAATTTTCTTATGGTAAAGGGATGTTGAGATGGCTGCTGAGCTCTCAGCTCACTATTTTCATGTAATACAGTTTTCTCTCCTGAATCCTGGGCAGAAATGTACAAACACAAATACCCATCAGTAAGAGAGCAGATGAATAATATTCCATTCATTGAGTAGTCACACAAGAGTTTGGATAAATCTTAATAACCAATGTTAAATTAAAAAATGAATCCCAAAAGATTAGTTGTGGCATTATATTTAAATATAAAATGTAAAATAAAAATACTTTATAATCTTTCTAAGAATGATAAAATTATATAAAAAGGAAAGGTAGAGAATTAAAAACATGGTTCAGGATGGAGCTTAATACTTTAGGTGGGGGAGGTTGGGTGATTCCCTGGGCTCTGAGCCACAGGATTAGATGTACTGGTTGTTAAATAACCCAGCTCTTGTCTGAGGGGGCAAGCTCATTGGTGCTTGTTATGTAATTATCATAAACACAATTCTGTGCAGTAGGTCCACAGAGAGAAAAAAACAATAAATATTTCCTTTCTCTTTGGTTTGAAGGATAAACACTTCTGTGACTTTTGTGAGGATCAAATAAGAATGAATGACAAAATTGGATTTCTTAGTGCCTAGCTATAGGAAGTTGTAGCCCTTGACTTTGAAGCCAGTCTAAGAATGTCCGATAGGTTAGGCAGAAGCACAGCAGCGCCTGCTGGGAGGCTGGGAAGAAAGGAGTTGCTCCGCTAGTGAGCTCACCTGTTTGGCTGTTCAGCCTCAGCCTGTGGGTCTTTGCTGGTCTTGCACACGTAAGTTGCTTTAGGAGTCAATGGAGAGGAATGAACGGTCCTGTTAAGTGACAGGGTGGGAAGGGCACGGGGTGTCAATCCAGGTTGTGCCCTCGTTCCACTCCTCTCTTCTGGGGGCCCTAGGCAGGTGCCCCTATTCACAGTTTTCTCATCTGCCACGTAGCCAGTATTGCCCTAATTGGGTTGATGACAACTCATGTGAAATAATAGGTGTGAAATTTCCAAGAGTCAAGCAGGCTTTTATGTGAAGTAATTATTGCTGCACACAGACATGTTTCCACAGCTTTTCCTGTTACTTGCATGTTTTCTATGTCTAAAACATCCAATTTGAATATCATTTATAAGTAATATTATGTAAATACTAACTTTACTTTGTAGTCGGCTGAATAACAAACATCCAGAGATATTAGACCCGCATCCTTGGACCTGTAACTTTACCTATTTGGAAAGTGGGTTTTTGCAGATGGGTTTAAGGCTCTTGAAATGAGGATATTATCCTGGATTATCCAGGTGAGCCTTAAATGTAGTCATTAATGTTCCTTTTAGGAGAGACAGAAGGAGATGTGGTATAGGACAGGAAATGGCAGTGTGAAGACAGAGGCAGAGATTGGAGTAAAACGCCACAAACCAAACCAAGACATGCCCTTTGCCCCAGAAGCTGGAAGAGGCAAAAAACGGAATCTGCCCTAGAGCCTCACAGGATGACCTGCTGACGTCTTGAGTTCAGCCTCGGGAAACTGCTTTGCAGCTTCTGACTCCAGAACTTCAAGAGAATTAAATTTCTGTTTTGTTCGTTTTTGTGTTTTTTTTTTAAGATTTATTTTATTGTTTGAGAGAAGATGAAAGAGAAAGAGAGCTAGAGAAGAGGGGAGGGCCCAGAGCAGTCTCTGTAGTTGTACATCAATAGTTGTGACATGGTTTCATTCCACACAGGTGGATGTGGGGCCGTGTCGGGTGGCAACTGAACTGGGGCCCTTCCGCCTGGGAGGTGAGAACCTGCACCACCACGCCAGTGGTTACCAGTTGTGCTGCAGGTCAGCATGTGGTCTTCCACGGGCCGGGGCCGGGATTCCATCCCTTGACCTCACAAGTGCAAGGCAAACTCTCAGTCTGTTCAGCTATCCTGGCATCCCTAAATTTCTGTTCTTTTGAGCCACCAGACTCGTGGTTATTTGTTACAGCACCTTCAGGAAGCCAATACATTCCCATTAACATGTTTTTAAAGGTATTTTCTCAAACATAAAGTTTCATCGTGTTATAAATCAATTCAAAATCTGTCATTTTAAATTTAATGTCATAAAAACAGATCTTTAAAATACCACATTTTTGAGGGCTAACGTTATATTTTGCATTTTTGTGTCTTCCAATGATAAACACATTGTCTGGCACACAGTTGATGCTCAGTAAATAGGAAGACTGCTTTTATTCAAGAAAAAGAAATCGGTGGGGATGGCAGGATAGCTTAGCGGTTGAGTGCTTGCCTCACAACTGTGAGCTCCAGGGGGTTGAGTCCTGGCCCTGGCCCATGCAACCCCTGTGCTGAACTGCAGTGCAACTGGCAATTGCAGGGATGGCTCAGCAGCGAAGGTTCTCACCTTCCATTCAGGAGGCCTCTGGTTCTGTTCCTACCCCATATGGCCCCCGCCCACCTGTGTGGAATGAAACCATGTCACAACCAGTGATGTACAACTATGCAGACTGCTCTGGGCCATTTCTCTCTTTCTTTCTCACCTTCTCTCAAACAATAAAGAAAAAAGAAAAACAAATTGGTGATCAAATTGGGCATGTGTTATATGTCACCTATGACACATATATATGTCGTAGAATTTTAATTGGCCTCAAGTTTGCTGCTAAGATAAGGAACATCAGTGGATGAACTGAGTGTTTTTTTTTAATTATTCACATTCTGCCAGTTTTCAGAAATGATTTGAAGCCTCGTGCCATAAGAGCCTCTCAGGTATAAGGCTGTTAAAAGTAAGGGTAGAAGAGCAGATGCTGGGAGATGAGTTCTGGTTTATAGAAAGCTAAGCCAGTCCTCCATGCAATCATTGTCATCAGTAGTAACTCCTGATATGAACGGCTCACACCCTTGAATTTGAAGTTGCCCACAACCTCTCCTTTCCCAATGCTATTTGAATAAATAAAGATGAAGGTATATGAGTGGCCATAACTTCCTCGTTACAGCTTGTGCTTTTTAGGTTAAAAAAATTCAGTTAGAATGAATTTTTTTAAAGCCGTGCTTCTGACACTTCAGTGTGTATATGCATCACCTAGGGCTTGTGTTGAATTATGGATTCGAACTCATCAGGTCAAGAGTGGGGCCCAAGCTTCTGTCTACAGGTGACACCCGTGCTGTTATAATAGTTCTGGGCCACGCCGTGAGCAGCTAGGCTCTAGCGTCTAGTGCTCCTGCCTCCAGGTCCCTGTCCCCGGCTTCATTTCTCCGCATTTTGTGCCCTGGCTTCAGGCAGGCAGTCAGCCTGGTTCTGCTGCCTTTGCTTGGCAACACCGCCTCCCTCCCACGTCTGCAGCCTTCAGGGACGTGTGTGTGCATTTCCACCGCCTTGGCTTCCACAGTGCGCAGCTGGGGACTGACAGTCTGAAGCTGTCACAATAACATCACTCAGTGAAAAGAAGAGAAAAGCCATTGAGATGGGAGTGAAATTGATGAGGGAGTCAGGGTTAGTGAAGATGGAGGAGAAACAGCAGGAGAAAGGCGAGAGGGAAAAGAATGAACATCTAGTAGGATGAAAACCTATTTTAAATGAGGTGCTTTTACTGCAGAAAGTTCCAGGTCAGAGCATTTCCTGGAGTAATGTCAAATGTATTTTTTAGTGATCCTCTATTTTCTCTAATAGCCAAATGCTTGCTTTGTTCATTCATGGAGTGAAAATCTCTTCTGGCCCTCTGGATCCAGGCTGAAGACCTAAAAAAGTCTTTGTGGTCTCAACCTTATCTGATATTAGAATTGCTGGGGAGGTTTAGAAAATTCCACATATCTAGGGTGCAGCTCAGCCAACTAAATTAGAATCTCTGGGGTGTGTCCCAATCTTTTATTAATGCTTCCCCATGACTCCCATGTGCAGCCAACTTCCCCAAGCCAGACTTTTACCTTTTAGCAGGTGAATTCAATGCACTTTAAATAAAACTCTACGAGATGTTCTTATTTGAGTGACTTCTTGAGACTCTAAAGCTTTGCCATGTTGAAAACTCTGCACGCTGTTTTGGAAACATCGTCTCCTTTAACCCCGCACCTTCAGTCAAACTGATTAAATGTTCAAGCAGCTTTCTGAAGCCCTGGCAGTTTTTAATTTTCTCAGTCCAGTGGCTCCCCCTGCTGGCTCTTCTCAGGTAAAGCTCCCTACACTGCAGATTCTCACTACAGGTTCTGCTGCTGCTTTGTGATACACAACCCTTAGTGAGCTTTGTGAAGCAGCCTTTCTAATCCCACACCCAATTTGTATGTACTTGGCCATTGCCAAAAATGAAGAGTTGGAACATTTCAACCCCTCATCTAGTGGCACTTTAACTTAGGACTTAGAGAATGATGGATGAGAGGACGTGTGTTTGTGTGAGTGTATCCACAGCCCACATGCATGCTTATATATTGTGCTTATCTTGCTACTAGAAAATATTCTGATTGTGCTGGTTGCCTGCAAAATAATGAACATTGGTACTTACTTTGGATAGAGAATGGTGAAGGAAAGCTTTCATCCATAACTTCTCTCCCCTTCTTCATCTAATCATACCCTTTTCCTTATCAACTCACTTCTCCCTGTCTATCCTAATTAGACCAGATAAAAACAAAGCTAGATATCCATGCATGTCCTCCTTCTATCGCCCAAACCCTTTGTTACAGTATTACATCAGAAATGCACTGCATATGACCTGTGTCTATGGAGGCAGAATTTGATCCTTATTCTATCTGAATGCAAAAGGTGATGCAGTGCAACCTTAGCTCCAATTAAACCTCATAAGACTGTCTATTCCCTTTTTTATAGCTCTTGTCATTAGAATGTCCTTCTTTGTTTTATATTAATATCTTACCCCATTGCCCTTGTTTCTCATCTGACTCAGCACAGCATGTCAGTCCATTTGAGGTGATGTTCCAAACCATATCTTTGTCATCAAAGGTAAACATTTTTAATCCACTTTATGGGACAGGGGTCCACCACTATGTGGCCCTTGTGGGTATATCCCATAGCAGACTACCTGTTTATTTTTGTCCATTTTCACAGGCAGCACCTAGTATTGGCATAGCAATCCAGATGTGCTCAACTAGTATGATGTAATTCAACAATTAACTCTGTATTAGTTGTTTATTGCTGCAAAACAATATAACCACAAACTCAGCAATACACATTTATCAGCTCACAGTTGCTCTGGGTCAAGAGTCTGGGCCTGACATAGCTGACTGATCTGCTTTAGGGTCTCGCAGGGCTGCAGTCAAGGTGTCAGCTGGGCCTGGAATCATGTGAGATTCAGCTGGGACGGATCCAATTCCCAGCTCATGTGGTTGTTGGCAGCATTCACTTTCTCGCAGGCTGAGGACCTCAGGTTCTTGCTGATTGTGGGTTAAGCCCCCTGCTGTTCCCTGTCTTGTGGGCCTCCCAGCGTGACTGCTCGCTTCCTCAAAGCCGGTGGTGGAGAGGCTCCTAGAGAAACGGGAGTTCGCATCTTACGCAATATGGTCACAGAAGTGACGTCTCGTCCCCTTTGCCGCATTTTGTTGGTTAGAAGCAAATCCCTGGTCCCATGCACACTCAAAGAGACGAGTATATCTACCAGGAGATAGATGGGGATTATGGGACCAAACTAAAGTCAGCTCACCCCGATCTCCTGTGATTTCCACTGGGTGGTCTCATAGGATTTCTACTCAGCTAAAATCCATGAGTTTTTATTTTTTATTTTTTATACAAACTGTTTCCTGCCAGGTCTTTCCATCTTGAACAATTAATTAATAGAACATAAGGCCTGGAATTTATGTTTAGTAGGTATTAAGTTTCCCAGTGTTATGTTCAGCCAGCTATTCCTACCTGATTAATATTTTTGAATCCTGACTCAGCCCTTAGAATATTACACACCCTTTCTATTTTGTGTCGTTAGAGAATATAAGACATTTTTCTGTCTTCCTTTAAGTTTTTGAAGAGGTTGATAAATGGTGTGTGTGTGTGTGTGTACGTTCTTGAGTTCGCGCATACATGCATGTTGGACTGAGGGAGGCAGAAAAAGAAAAAGAAAAAAGCCTTGTTTCACAGAATATCCTTCTAGAGTGTGGTCAGGTGGCTGTGAATCACTAACACAATCCGAGACACATGTCTCTGTCTGATCCTCCCAGGAGCGTCTCACCCTCCTGGGAACACAAGAGTACAGCTCCTTAGAGCATAGTCTTACCGTTCAAACCAACCTGATTTGGGATTCCAGTTCCATCCAGCTGATAATTATTTTTCTAGAATCTAGATGAAGAACACAAAAGCAGGATACGAGTTAGGAAGCTCTGCTTTCTCTGTGGTTCATCTTTTGAACTTTATGCCATCTGTTTCAGAGTGGAGAGTGTAATAACCAAGCTGAGTTCTGCTGAGTGTCTTCATAAGTGTCCTTGAAGACTTCTCACCAAGGAGCCAGAACACAAAATCTTCCAGAACCTAAAGTAGTATAGCTGTGAAGCAGTGAATGTTATAGGGATGTTGTTCTGTGTAAACTTTAGGGGTTCAGTTTTAAAAATCATAGACGTTTTTCGGTTGTCCATTTCCTCAGATTCATTGCTGTTTCAGTTTGAAATCATCAGTGCTCCCTGTAGAGCTCCCATCTCATAAAGTGGAAACCCTCAGGTGGGAACCCTGTGCTCCATGTCACCTCATTAGTACATACTTCTGTGAGCCTCTTTTATCTGCCTTTGATAGACCAGAATTCCTCTGACCTCTTGACCCAGAAAGAACTGCTAGTCCTTGTTCTGCTGAAACCACAGACGTTCTTGAGACAAAACTCAGGGACACCCTTGTAGCCGTCCCTGGACCCATGCAAAAGCCAATACTAGTAGATGTGAGAATTAGTGGAACTATTAATAATGTAGAGTGCTAAGTAAATACTTTTGACAAACACTGGTTCTTGAACTCTGAGCTCTAGAAATTTAGATTTGCTTTTCTTTTGTTCTTTGTAAAATAGATGTTTCCGCAGATAGGCCCTCTTTTTTTTATCATCTTCCTCTGCCTGAATAGAAGTTGTCAGGATGGGTGAGATTTAAGCCATACCTGTCAGCACATAGGTAAGTCTGGAAGAATAAGTTTGAGGTCCTTAAATCATCGTTCATCAGGTTAGGCAGTGTGAACCTCTGCTGATAAGGGGAGATTTGTTCCTTCTTTTTCTTTAACAGATGCAAAAAGTTTAGGAAATCAGAGCCACCCTTCTGGGAACTGTATATATGTGAATACAGAGAAGTAAAACCATTTTGTAACTGTAGTTTGCCCTTTGCTTTTCTACTACCATATATATGCTAAGGAGTTCCAAATGTTTTCCTGAATCTGAAATCTCTCTCCCAAGATCCATATCTGTATTTTCAGCTGCCCTTTACACCTCCCCTATCTTGACTGAAAGGCATTTCTAACATTTAGTAGACCCAGAACTACACTTATTGCCCTCAGTCCTGAACTAGCTTTATGGCTTGCATTCTTGGTTTCAACTAATAACTTCTTATTCCCTATAATGGCTCTTAAACAGTAAGAACTGCATTTTGCATCCTGGCTCACAATTCACACATATACACACATAGATACAACTTGAACAAAAGTTTTGTTTAAAACAGTATGTGTCTTTATTGTGATACCCTCTGATACCTTCTCTTTGTTTCTTCTTTTGAAAAATGCTGATATCAACACTCTAAATGAAGTTACAATTCCCCCCAGTGCATCATGCGACCTGTAGTTTGAGAAAATCTGAAACACATAAAATACAGATTCTTGGATTTAGTTTCTGGCCCTTAGCTTCCTACCCCATAATCTAGTCTACAATCTAGTCACACCAAACTTCACACTTCTTGCTGTTACCCATGCATACCCTTCCTTCATTTACTTAACATTTACTGAGTGTATGTTTGATGCCTGGCACATGGTAGGCACTAGGGATCCAAAGACAAACATTACAGTCTCCACTCTGAGGTCCATGGTCCAGTGGAGAGACATGACTAATCCAACAATACGAGGCAGTGGGTTGGTCCTATAACAGAAGTCTACAAAAAGCCGTTAGAGATCACAAAGACCACAGCATGTAACATGGACTGGAGAGTCCAGAAAGTCTTTCAGGAAAAAGTGACCCATGAGCTAAAGATAGCCTCAGAGGTAGGAGTTGCCACTGCTGGGCAGGACATGGTGGAAGAGTGAAACATTTGTGGGAAGGCCTGGGGCGTGAATAGCGTGAGCATTTGCAGAACTGAAAGTGTTTTGACATACGCCTTTCCTTATCACCAGAATACTTTTCTGATGCGCCCACTCTTTCTTCACTTGGCCAACCATTACTCAGTGTTCCCTCTCCCACAAAACGATCTTCTCCTCTGTAGCTTTTTTATCCTGCCCCCAGGTAGACTCAAGCACACCCAACTTTGGACTCTCACCTTCCTCTCCCCACACCCCTGACAGAACATCTGTGTTGAAGACGGCTCATTGCTGTCCTTATGCATCTCAGTAGGAGCATCTTAAGGCAGAGCGGAGCCCCAGTCTCATCCCTCTGTCTTTTGTAATGAACACAGTACATAGCCCTGTGACGAGAGGAACCAATAAAGAAACCCGGAGATGTGGAAGCCATAGCACAGGTTTAAGGTGAAGCTGCTTAAAGGAATGTGAAGCTGGCTTTTTAACACATCAAAGCGTGTTTTGAGATTGAAAAGGGCTTCCAATGCCTATTTACAGATGTGGTAACTGCAACTTAAATGTCCTGGCACACCAGATGCAATTTTTGTGTGTCCTCTTTTGTTGGCAAAAGATTATTTTTGCCTTTTAGAGAACACCACTTTTTCCTTTTAACTTAAAAGTATCTTGGTAGTGGAATTTCTTAGTTGGTTAATAGAAATGAAATTCTGACATCAGAGATGTCCCACACCCACTGTCTCTAGAGTCCAGGGATCCTGTCATCTCTAACCAGATCATTCATCCGAATTGCCTTTCCCGAAACGGCTTTTATAGAAAGCAAGTTTGACTATTAATATTTCTTTCCTTTGCCCACTTTCTGCCCACTTTGTACTTCTTGTACCAGTGGCCCAGGAGTCATAAGCAGGAGAATTTGAGGTCTGGAATCTCATGAGTCAACGCTCTAAAAATTCCACACACACACAAAAAGTCTTCTATATTTTCTCTCTATAGGTTGTTTTGGAGCAATGGCCATGATATTTGATAATCATTTTGAAACAGAACACTAGGACTGGATGAGGATAGTGCTTACGAAAAGGTTTTGCTAACACAAACCCAATAGAGACAGGCCCAGAGAGCATAGCAATCATACCTGTGCCCAGAGGGGATGGGGCTGAGGCCCTGGCTGCGTTTTTCATTCTTTATCAAATACTCAGAGGGTCTGGTTCATATGTGATGGATTAATTGTGCTCAAGTCGTGATTTTTGAGCTGAAGGTTTCTCCTTTTAGTTGCTTCAGTTGAATACCGTGGAGCCCCTTCTGTTCTGCATGCAAACTTTAGCATAAGCTGCAAGTGGAGCAGCTCCACGCCGCCCGCATATACCTGGTTGTCTTCCTCTCCTGAATTTGTAGTCGGAATTAGTGAAAAGAAATGAGAAAAGGCCTTTTGCAGAGACACGTATCACAGCTGTTTCTGTCAGACACGGTGTCTTTGTCTTTCTGTCTGCCAACTCCCCCAGCCAGGTCGCCTGTCTCCTTCCCACTCCCATACAGCCCTGCAGTAGTGTGACCTTGTTTGTGTAGATCTGCCTGTCACTTTAGTATTTATTAGTACTTGCAAAATCATCTAGTTACAATTTGAAAGAATTGTATTAGCCAATCCGCTGAACCCAGATTAGTGTTTCAATGAGGAGCATAACACATGTATTTAACCTCCTTCATCAGAGTAGGAAGCAGAAAGTGAAGCACTTGCTATGTGTGTGACACCCTTTGGCTTGATAGCCCGGCCCCCTGTCCCCAGTAAATAAATGCATAAATCATCAGAGCTCTCTATGTCCTTGTCGCTTAGGAGGAGTACCTGCTCATCCTCAGAGATAAAGCAAATATGCTTCATTACCTCCCGAGATATCTGCCATGTCTCCTGTTTGGCCAACTTCTGGCTTTATCTCTGACCCTTTCTAATTTGTTTGGCTATTGATGTGTTGTGTTGGTTCATGCTACTTTGAGTTACAATACGTCACTGACTCCTGTGACCAGGGGTCACTGTGGAAAAAGTAGGGGGACTAGATTCTCCCACACAGCCAGCACCCCTTCCACCCAGCCTCATCTTCTGTCCGTGCTTTGAGTAATGTCTGATTCATAGACAGGCTTACTGCATGCCAGGCAGTGTTCTCACCACAGATGAGGTAGACGGTTATCATGTCTGTTTTGCAAATGAGGGTATTGAAGCTCAGTGAGGTTACTTCTTGTCCAAGGGCACTTGACTGGTAAGTAAGTCGGGGAGCAAGGAGTTTGTCTCTAGGGTCTGGGCTCTTAACCCTTCAACTCTGTTGTTCTCAGTCGGTGATTGGCCATGGTCATTGAGCATATGAACAACGGATGACGGAGCCGGGAATCCAAGTGCAGTGTGGCCCAATTATATGTGAGCTGGAATTACTGTTTAATTTCTCTAACCCGGGGGTTCCCAACCTTTTTATACCCTAGGGCGCATTCCAAAATATCAGTAAGGTGGCGGGCACCAGCTATTTCTAAGGATATTTATTATTGAACAAGAATAAAAAATAATAAACAAAAATAAGTTTAAAGTAATAAATTTATTGTACAAATTATATACACACAAAGAAACATATACACAAAACGTAATACAAAGTAAATAAAAAACACGTATAATAAAATCATTTAAAAAAACATAAAAGAAAACATAAAAAAACCAATCTGTCAGTGTGATCTTTGGCATTGCATTTCATTGGCCAGTGCCTTGTAATTAGGAGAGTATGACGACAACCCTGTTAGCAAACCATTATTAAGATGCTCATCAGTAAGTCGAGATCTATATCGTGATTTTATTAAATTCATGTTTGAAAACAAAGATTCGCATAAGTACGTTGACCCGAAAAACGGTTTGATTTTATAGGCCGCTTTTTTAAAAAATGGGAACCTTTCTTTGTCGACTATGTTCTATAAGTCCTCTGATATTAAGGATTTTAGCAAAATATCATTCTTAAGGTTCAAAATTTGTAACTCTAGTTCTTCTGCTTTCCCCTGAACAAGGTCTGCAATACATGCGGCTAGTTCTATTCCATTTATTTGGCAAGTAAAAGGAATGATACAGAAGGAGACAATTGGCTCGATATTTGTAAACTGCAGAAATCTCTCTTCAAACTGTTTTTGAAGCACTTGCAGGGTCTCAATAAATAATGACACGTTTAATTCATTGTTACCTAGCATTTTCCTCATATATAGGAAGTGCATGAGAGACTTGATATGCAGATGTGATATCAACAAAGTCAATTTCGCTTTAAT
>PVKE010031159.1:0-19241 GCA_004027555.1 Craseonycteris thonglongyai
AAAAGCTGCAGCTAATAACCCTTATTCCCAGGCTGGCTTTGTTTAAGCCCGGTAAACCAATAGCTTACTTGTTTTCTTTCCCTTAGATTTTCCTACCTGTACCTACACTGTATGTCCACTCCACTTAATCATTAAGCCCTAAGACATCAGATTCTGGTCAACATCAACGTGAGTTCTGGGAACAAAGCTTCAGGTCTGTTAATCATAGAAACAGAGTTCTGGTCAACTGGAGAATATCTTGGACGGCTTCAGTTGTGTTTTAGTTCCAGAGTCATGAAAGCAGAGTAGCCCCATAGACCAGTTCCCTCAAAAAAGAACTGAACAATGTTATGACTGATATGAGGACCTGAAGCCATAAACAGTTGCTCCCTGCCTTAGCCCCGACCAATCAGTAGAGTCTGTGACCCCAATTCCGTAGTAACTGATTGGTGATTTTTTTCCCCGTATAAGGCGAGCTCAGAGGCCACTCTCACAGCTGTCCCTCTTGGACTCTGCCCATGCTCCCCTGAGTGGATTCAGTAAGCTGTTTCTCTTCTTCCTATTTTGTCTGTGAATTCTTTCACAACCCGCAAGCAGCCATAGACACAGCTCAACAGTACACATGTTATTCCAGGTTTGGTTTTTATTTTTATTTTGTTAATCTGTCTTTTATTATATTGGAGTATCAGCCAAGTATCAGCCAAGAACCTAGAAGGGTACAGGGAAAGTTATTTTCTCTTTCCTATGACTCCTAGCACTTGCCCTCCATCCACTTACAATAACCAAGGGCTCAACCAACCAGAGACTTCCCATTACTTCCAGTCTACCCAGCTGCTGACTCCCTTACCTCTTCCTTACCAATAGCACTTGAGAAGCAACTGCTTCGAACACTGATCTTGGCAACTGTGAGCAGAGCAGAATTCATCTCCAATGGAAGCACCCATGGTTCTTCTGCAACAAGGGAAGTGTGAGCCCAGAGATACAGACTGAGTCAAGTACTGGATTTGGGTCAATGGTAGACTTCACATGTAGAAGATAAAAAAGGAAGAGCTTCAGGCTTCAATCTATAGTTGAATGCCATTTTTGCGGCATGAAATAAGTTATTTAACTGATCTCTGCCTCAGTTTCCTCATCTGCAAGATGAGGATGACAGTGAATACTCTTTGGGTCTATTAAGAGGAGGAAAAAGAAAGCTTGGATATAAAACACTTGAGCACCCAGCCCAGTGTAGAGAGTGAACTAAGGAAATGGCAGCTGGCTTTACCTGTGCAACCACGTCTACAGGGTTCTGGAGGAGCTACAACCTTGCTCTTTCCTCAGGGCCTAGTCCCTTAGCTCTGCTGTCCTGCCATGATCTCACTCTAGTGCTTGGAACTGCATGGGGGACACCCCCGCCCCATTTCCTCATCTACTATTTCACAAAAGCCTGGAGAACCTCAGAGAGTGTCGATTTTACACCTTTTTGAAACTCTAGATTCACTTAGAAACAATCCCAAGCCAGAAGAAACCACATAAATGTGGAAACTGCAAAACCCCAGTAATGGTGAGAGCAGATCGATACACACTTAATTGTGTTACTGAGGCCCATCAGCTCCAAGCACGCATCTCACAAATGGAAAGCTGAAAATGTTACATCTGGTTTTTCCCCACCTTACTTCTTTGAAAAAATTACATCTAATTTTAAGACATAAATAACTTAGACAGGAACTAAAATGCATTTTTCAGTGTGGTACTGAAAATATAATGAACTTAGCTTGATCCTAAAACACATAAGGTTTCCTGCATGAGGTATGTCAAACTCATTAAGCATTATATTTATTGCATAACTACAATAGTCACCTCCCAGCATCTGAGTGAGGGGAACTATATACCAGTACTTAAGAGGAACACAATTCAGTATAAAGGTGAAGACATAAAAATTCAATGACAATAGCTTAATAAGTCATATTTTATGTATGCATATTTAAAACCAGAGGATTTAAGCTTCTTAGTAGACAATTAGTTCTAGTAATACTAGCACAGATCTTAACTTATTACGGATATGTCCAAAGAAAAATGTTCTCTTGTTTCTGATAAGAAAGTCACATTAAGTAATAATTTATAACTTTCTTCTTTTCAAAGATGTATTTTATTGTTTGAGAGAGAAGTGGGGAGGGCCCAGAGCAGTCACCATTGTTATATACATCATTAGTTGTAACAGTTTCATTCTACACAGGTGAGTGTGGGACCCAGAGGGGCGGGAACTAAACTGGGGCTTCCCACATGGGAGGCAAGAACCTTCACTGCCATCCCAGCTGTTACCAGTTGTGTGTGCTGCAGTCAGCATATGGGTTTTCATGAGCCAGTGTGGGGATTTGATTCCCAGATCTCACAGTTGCAAGGCAAGTACTCAATGTATTGAGCTATCCTGGCATCCCCAGATTTATAACTTTCAATTGAATAAACACTATCAAAGTAGATTATTTTTTACTTTATAGATTCAGGCATGTTGAGCCAATTTATTTCAATTTATTCCTATTTATTGCCTATTGATTCAGCTTACATATATGCTATGTTCAGGAGGTAAATTTTAAAATATAATAAAAACATATGTAATAAACTACTTTGGAATAATGAATCATATGAGGAACAAACAATTTAGTGTATCCATAAATTTCTTAATATGATTATTGAAATAAGTTTAAAATGCCTTTCAGAAGAGTCCTTGACTGATATGTAAAATAATCCTACTATGTCTAAAATTTGTATTTCAATAATTCAACATTGATACTACTTTATTATGTCTTTTGATATAACTAACAGCATAGATAAAGACTAACATTTAAGTAAAATAATGGGGAAGCGGGTTAAGCACTTGCTTTGCAGCCCCAGGGACTGAGGATTGAATCCCAGCCCCGGCCCGTGCAGACCCATATGCTGAATGGAGTGTTCCCCCGGCTCAGTTCTTGCTGGGGCCTATCCTCCCAGCCCAGTTTCTGCCCTGAGCAGCCCCGTGCCCACCTGTGGGATGAAACTATGTGGAAAAACCAATGATGTGCAACTATTGAGACTTCTGGGCCCTCCCCCTTCTCTCTGTCTCTGTCTTTGTATCTCTCTCTCTTTCTCTCTCTCTAACACAATAAAAATAAATCTTTAAATAAAATGATGAATCTCAGTTATCTTAATAAAAGAATGTTATGTAGTTCAAAAGACAGTTAAGATTAGTTCAAAAGACAGTTAAGATTAGTTCAGTTTTAACTAATTATGTAAGTGACTACTTAGATGTAGTACTAGATATAAATTAAAATTTATTTGGCTACTGTTAATCCTTTTTTATACTAATAAGTATATTACTAAATAAATACAAAGTAGTCAATTATTAAATCCAATGACATTTATTTTTTTTTTTTTATTTTTTTTTTTTTTAATTTATTGTTAAATTTGATGAGGTTACATCCAATGACATTTATTGATCACTTACTATATGCCATGTCCAGGAATATACATACCCACAATCAATAGATATGGCGCAATCAAGAAAGAAATAGAAGGAAAGCTGTGTGGTCCAATGTGAAAAATAGAATGAAATGAGTAATATGTTTAGTCTCAGGAATTCTGGGTGCCCAGTAATACTTTAAGTTAGAAATCTGTAGTAAGTTAACTCCTTTTGCAGTTTCCTAATCTAGCACATAAAACCAGACATTGTTTAAAATACATCAGCCAACAAGGCAAACAGCATATGCAAAACGAGTATCATACTAGTAAGATTTTAAAAGGATCACTGTTAGGGACAGAGCAAAGAACAAAAGTTAGCCCAGCACAAAAACAGTACATTTTAGTTTCTGATAAAGCCATATACCTAATACTTCACTAAAACTCTCAAGGGAATGTAATTTCAAAATATTTTATGATTCTTCTTAAACAAGTAGCCATATCCTGTGGGAAAATTCCTTTCTCTCATGTAATCACATCTTGTCTTCCAAGTGGATTATAGCTAATTTTCAGAGTATTTCTGAAACTCCCTCAATGTTATCAAAGCAGACAAATTACATTTCCTTGATGGTTGCTATTAACAGATTGCCCAGTGATAGGATTACAGTCTCCTTTTTTGCCCAACATGAAAAATATTCTGGTGAGATGGATTAAAAATCCAGATAAAATAATGATATTAATAATATCTTCTGCATCACGTTACTTCCCATGCTATTGTATTTGTGATCTAGCCCCATGACAGCCACCACAGACGAAATGCACTTGAAATGAATAACACATGTAGGCTGTTTATTCCGTGCAAAGTGGACCAGAAGCAATGGAGTATATTGTTATGACTTTAATAGAAAGTTCTTTACATAATGTTACATAAAGTGGCAGGGCTAGAGTATACAGTAATTGGAAGAAGGATACATGGAAAAATAAACTCTACTGATGTTATATATTAGATTCCACAGTGGTCGCCGGGCATGTCTGACAATCTTAATTCATTTAGTTCGCTGGTACAGTCCTTCTCTCAGGCTTGTATCTTCTCAATGTACATAAGGCCGGGCTACTGGCTCAGACATGAAAAGGAGCCTTGTAAAACGTTTCTTACAAAAATAAATAACCTGAGTATCCAGATATGTACGAGCATAATTCTCAAGATCTGGCATGTTTAAGATTCACATTCTTTGGGCTTTCCGTCCAAAGTGGAGAAGAAAACACCCTTATATGGTTGAGATTTCTGAATATATAACCAATGAACAGTGCATAATGGCTTTCCTTTGCCCACTGACCACTTCCTCTAGAATGAGTAGAAGGTGACAAGATCACTTGAAACATCAGCCATTCAAATTAAACATGATTTCCAAATATTTGAAATGATGCAGAGATGAGGCCATGATTCATAGTTTTAGACTATGTGTTTTCTGCTGCTCTCTCCACTTCCAGTTTGGGGGGTGGGGGTGATATTTCCATAACATCAGAAAAGCAGCAGAGAAACAAGAATGCCCTTTCAAATGGATGGGATTGTGTCCTGGTGTATCAAGATTTGTTCACTTGCAACTTTTTGTTTTCCTGAGTGAATCAAACTAATGCTGCTCACAAACCAGGTTCCACCATAATTTGAATTAAGACAACAAAACAAAACAAACAAACAGCTAAAACAGATCCAGATTCCTTTCTCAGCGTTTCAATTTGTGTTTCTATGATAATGGTTTGTAAAGCCAGACTTCTATTCTGTGGATAAATAAGCCATATGAGAAAATTCTTTTAGGGTTGCAGATAAAAGGAAAGGAAATGATGAGAATATATCTATTTGCTATTTATGCCTTGATCTGACCCCATGCAAAATAAAAAGCTAACTCAATTTGCAGTCCATCCATCATTCAGTCTTCTTACCATGTATCTTAAGGTGAAACACCTCTTCTCCCTTGTGTCCTCTTGCCTCTTTTTTGAACCTCCACTCATATAATACAAACTTGATCATGTTATTTGAGGACAGAGAACTAATCTTAAGCTCCTGGCTCCTATAATTATGCTGTGTAGGCCACAATCAACTTGTAAAATTAACCGTATCAGTGTAGTGCATTAGAAACCAATTAGAGAAAAACTTATTCTATCTGGATGAACTGAGTCTCTTATTGTATTTCAATTAGGAATTAAAAAAAAAAGAGAAGCAATTCTGAATAATTAAAAGTAGACATAACTCACATAACATGAGATGATTGCCCACATAATTATAGAAGAGACCACTCTATTTTCAGAGCTACAAATTTCAAATATGGACGACTGCATCACAGTGTGGATTCAGTCTGGCAGTTTCTCTTCAGGATGAAAGTGGTCAGTCTCATATGTTTGTAAAGGTCATCCAGTGTGTTGTGTATCTGTCATACATATGTAGAACATGTTCTCAGGTTTGCACTTGCCCTTCAACTCCCAGGACAGGAAATCTGCTGCTAAGAAAGACTTGTAAAATGTTTATGACATTTAAATCAAGCACAGCGTTTCTGACTCAGGAAGAGTGAGCTGTAAAATTTGCATATGATGTCCAACATTTAGACCCACAGTCTTGTATTGGGCCTTTCATAACTTGGTTATTTAGCTTCTTCCTCTAGCCATTTGATTATTTTTGTAACACTTTCTTTTTTTTTAATGTTACTTTGGTTGGATTATTTTTCCTCTCTGTTACATACTTAGTAAATTATATCAACATCCTGTTTCATTCAAGTCAATCTTTTCATTATGATGTATAAAGGACTTTTTACTGTGCAATATAAAAAGTTTTAATATGTGTTGCTTAAACTGCAAACTTAGCTTCCAGAAGAAACTCTGAAATATCAAGTGAACAAGGCCACATGGCACACATGTGTATAGGACATCATGCATGCAATTCCTGAAGATCTAAATTTGGTACCTCATTGTCACTAGTATTAAGATACATTTATATTTATTTGTATTTATAACCAAACACCTATTTATATAAACAAACGCACACCCATATTCTGAAATGGGGTGTGTTTCCCCTGGGGAGGCCCCCAGTTCAGTTTCACCCCCCAGTTCAGCCCCTGGCTCGAGGGGGTGTACATCCCATGCAAGAGGCCCCCAGCCCAGTTTCTACCCTGAACAGCCCCTGCCCCGCTGTGTGGAACAAACCCATGTCAAAAACTAGTGATGTACAACTATGGAGACTGCTCTGGGCCCATCCCCTTCTCTCTGTCTCTCTCTGTCACTGTCAAAAACAAAATAAAGCATATATATATTCTTCTTAAGAATGTTTTAAAAACTCTTTTAAGTTCTAATAAGTATGCTAATTTTCTTTAAAAAAAAAAAAAAGATGTCAGTGAAATACATGCACCATCTTCAGAAACAGGGAATCCTGGGAAAGAATTTAAATTCATTTTGGAGAGTAAATATGATAATGAAAACAAATAACGTCTGTAACAACTGTTACAGACGCAGGGATGTGTGATAGAGCAGATGTAGATTAGCGCTACTTTCTGTGAGAAAATTCTCCAAAATTGCTACTTTCAGTGGTAGTTAAGACTGAGATAAGAAAATAAATAATAAATCAGTAAAACAGAGAGAGAGGTGAAAGGCCAGTGGCTGACTCAGAATCACCTAGAGGAGTGCCTCCTTATTTGTCTACATGGCCACTAACCAACGGGTCCATCACCACGTCCCCTGGCCAGGCTAGGCTTCCTGCTCCCCATGGTAGACTCTGGACGATGACATAGGGAAATGCCTCAGGTCTCTAGCATTAGAAAAGTTAAGATTAAAAAAAAACACACAAAAAAACAAAACTCATTTCATCTGGAATAAAGTTGAAATTATTTTTTGCCTCCCATGGATTCCATTGGATTATTTATAAATACTAAGTACAAGCAACTAGATTTTGAATTTATATCTGCAAGTGGTCAGGACAATGGTAGACTCTAAAAAAATAAAGGTGAAGTGAGCATATGAGGGTTTTCCCTCAAAGATCACACCATCCAATGCTCATGCACACATTCCAATATTCATTCTACCCATAGCAGAGAAATTATAAGCACATGCACAATGAACTCCTGAGTGTAGAAAATAATGCTATAAATTGAGGAGCAGATCCCTGAGGCAGAAAGATGACTAGAATTGTGGAGGAGAATCAAAATAGAGCTGAAAAGTTTCATATAGGTAGAAATGTTGGGGTAGCTCAGTCTCCAGAGACACTTGGCCAGTGTCCAACCTTACAAGACCTTTCGGTGCCTCAGTGGTTTCATCTGCATTATGGGGAAAACAATAGTAAGTACCTCATAGACACATAGACATTTCTATAATGCTTGCCACCTAATAAAACTCAAGATTACTGGCCCTGTGTTTGCTATTGCAATTCTGATTTTAGGAAAACTTATGACCAAGGGATGTGCAGAAACAAAGTTTAGAATGTTTTAGAAACCAGTAAAAGTTTCACTGGGATTGAGATGTTGGTAGGAAAGTATAAAGCAATCACTTTCAGTTGAAGGGCTGGAGAATTCGATCCACTTGGAAGAGTTTGTCAAAGTCTCACATCCCTCTTTTTGTTCCTCCCATTCAGTACATATTTGAACACAACCCACTGCACATCTACTTAAATATAAGCATTTTGCTATTATCAATGAGAGTGGAGGAGTGTGAGTGTGTCCCTCCTGCACTGGGGAAGTATAAAGAGTTGACAAAAATTCACATGTTCAGAAAATACTAAATGAGCAGCAGGGATAGTCCTGGCATTATGTGCTATCATTGGCATAAAGGAAAGATTACATTCATAAAGGGGGACATGTTTTATTTGAGAGACACAGTGATATAATCAGTGCTAGTGTACGTGTTTCAATTTTACAATTTACTTCAAGCCAGCACAAGGCCTGGCATACAACAAACCACCAGAAAAAAATGTGAGGTCCCCTCTAGATTAATCAACCCCTTTATTTGCATTCTAAGCCCTTGTGAAGATCAAGGTGAAATAAGCCTCCCCAAATTCACTAAAATAACTAAGTATTAATGAGGGCTTCATCTGTCAACTCTTAACTGGGTATGAAGAGTCCTATTTGTATTCAGGTTTTCAAGCTCATATGAGTGCAACAAGGAAAATGTTTGAAAGATGTAGAACTGGATTCTCTGCTCTGCACATGGTCTTTGTAAGAATAGAGGGCAAGAGAAATACTTCCCCACTTCCATTGGACTCTGTAGATATAAGTGTGCCAGAACCTTCACATACTGGCAAGGAATGCCACATAGGATAGCAGTCACTTTGGATGGCCAGCACTGTATGGGTGAATGTTCACAGTAGAGATGACCTTGGGTAAATAAAATTTGCTCTAACTCAGAGACTGGTTTGTTCAAATTTAGCCTACATCTATGTCTTCCTGAGATGTGTGTCTCAGAACGCATCTAGGCCAGGGTTTCTCAGTCTTGGCACTAATCACATTTGTGGCCTGAGGATTCTCTGTGGTGATGTCTATCCTGTGCACGGTAGACTATTTGGCATTTGGGGCCTGAGGATTCTCTGCTGTGGGGTCTGTACTATGCACTGTAGACTATTTAAACAACATCCCTGACCTCTTCCCACTAGATACCTGTAGCACTCACTCAGTTGTGACAATGGAAAATGACCTCGGGCATTGTCTGATGTCCCCTGGAACACAATACCCCCTCCCTATGAGAACCACTTGTCTAGGTTGCTGAGCTATGAACATCTATACTTCAATAAGTTTGTGGCAGTGGCTGAGTTCAAGCCAGTTTCTTCAGAAGGATACATAGAGGAGAAGCAATCCATGACAAGGACCACTAATTGTATGCTGGTGGGGGTAGTGGGGAGGAGACATCAAATATATGGTGATGGAAAGAGCTGATTCCGGGTGGTGAGCACATAGTGCAATGGATAGACAATATAATGTAGAATTGTACACCTGGACACAAGGTACCATATTTTTCACACTATAAGATGCACCTGACCATAAGATACACCTAGGTTTAGAGGAGGGAAACAAGAAAAAAATATTCTGAACCAAATGGTGTACTAATATATAAAATAAAATATAGCAGAATAATATTTCAACCATGTAAAGTCAACAGCGGTGTTAAGAACCATCATCACTGTCATTAACAAACGAGAAGAGACTTTAAAATTCAAGAACTTTTCTAGTTTTCTGGAAACCCCAAGAACCAACAGGTCAGGTAATAGAGATCACAGTCTGTGATGCAATATTCGCTCCACTTTTTTGGGGAAATAAAGTAAATTTTATGGAGCAAAAAATATAGTAATTGTTATCAGCAAATGTCACCCGAATAAATTTAACAGTAAAAAATAATAATAGTAATAATAAATAAAAAAGATTTTAAAAATTGTGTGCATCAAGCACGTTTAAGGTGGCAGCCAAAAGAATGTGTGTTTAGAGACAGTTTGGGATTGGGAGCAGACAATTTAACCAGCGAAGAGAGGCACGAGGCTGCGTCTTTGTTCTTTTTTTCTAAGTACACCTCATAAATTCTTGGGATCCTGGTGGAATTGAATCCTTGGTTGGATCCACCACTAGATGGTTGCTTCAGAAAACCAATTTGCTCCAGCAAACTCCAAGTTCACCTTCTTCCTAGCACTCCACCTCACACTCTTAGTTTTGTGCTGCTCCATTTACTTAATGTTTCATGACGCAATGGGGACTTGCCCGCAGGCTGTGAAATTAGAAGCAGAGTCATTCAGATTTCTTCTGTGACAAGTACAGACTGGTAGAAGAAACTGAATTTGAGAAGTAGAAACAATAGTGTGGAGCAGGCAAGTAGCTGAGTCTATTTACCGGTAATGGCACAGTTCCAAAGTGAGAATTCTATGGCCTTCTCTCCTATAGACCCTGTCCTTTCCAGTTTTCTCAAACCAGGCTGTCAGCTCTCGCCAGGTTACACGTGATGGTAGCCTTACAACAATCTCCATTGTGTGTGCTAACTTGAGTGTGTCTCTGTTCTTTGTTGACAAATGTGTGTTTTTTAAATGCTAGAGTTTTGCCAACCCGTGGGAAATTTGAGTAAGGGATTAGGAAGCAAAGTTCACAAACATCAAACTTTTCTCTTTTATATCTTTATTGATGTCAGTGTGAGTGTGAAGGTGCTACTCACTATTAGATTACCTTCATTTCCTTGCAAACTGTCAGTATTGATGTTAAAAAGACAAGTATGACATATATTTGTCAAAAGCCCTTATTCTGTGGTGGCTGGAAAGTACATATATAGCATTAATTTTTGTTTGTGTGCCGCTTTAGTAAATTGTGTTGAAAATAAATGCTAAGTTATATGAGTACACAGCAGTGAAATGCGATTGCTAAGAATTGCGATTGCTAAGAATTGCTTTGATTTCACCTGAAATAGTTTTCCAGCCTGACTTAACAAATTCAATTAATCAAGGCAATGAGAAGTAGACACTGCATTTTATAAGACTGTCAATACTAAAAGCTAGTGGGTAATGAGATATCTGTGGCCACGTTGCTTATTAGGCAAAATACCCCACTGTCTTCAGCATTCTAGCCTGCTTACATTGCTCCGTCAGCTGGAAGTTAAAAATCTCTTCCTAGTGGGTGCTGGGATAGCTCAGCAGTTGAGCGCTTGCCTTGCAATCGGGAGGTTCGTGGTTTGGTTCTTGCCCCTGGGCAGCCCCACACCCACCTGTGTGAAATGAAAATATGTCACAACTAATGATGTACAACTATGGAGACCACTCTGGGCCCTCCCTTTCCCTCTTATTCTCACCTTCTCTCAAACAATAAAATAAATTTGTATTTAAAAAACAATCTCTTCTTCCATGAGTATGTGAGTGATGATGTATTATCTTGTGTGGAGGCTCAAATCAGAAATGTTTGCTGAGGTCTGAAAAAGGCTGGGGTTGAGGAGGGTATTTGCACATTCCCAGTGGGCGTGGTTTCCTCTTCTCAGGCAAAACATGCTGCTACTAGGGATGAATTTATCAGAATGGCTGTTGGGGACTCTCCAGCTGGGACAATAGTGACAGTGCCATGGAAAAATAGATGTACTCAGACTACCACTAGTGTTTCATATTTAAAAAGCAACCAATAAACTGCAGTGAAAAAAATCATAAAACTTCATGTGCAAAAAGTTAAGTAAATACAAATACAAAATCTAAAGGGAGCCCAATGTGTTGATAGGCTTAAAGATTGCAAGTTACTTATTCTGCCTTATTAAAAAAATTAGCATACTTGCATGATTTGGAAATGAAACTTTTAGTCAAATGAACATTAAAATAGGGCTAACCTTTTGTAATGAGAACTGTGAAACTTACTCCATTACTTAATACTAAAATTGTTAGAAAATTTGAGAAAATATTCTCTTATAATGATTCTATAATACAATTTGTCCATTTAAGTTGACCATAAATGTTATTAAAAGATGGGCTCAATATGATGGTAATGTTGCAAAATATCATGTGTTTTAATGATATAGCTGAATATTGCTTTGATTGGTGAGGAGATGAATAAAGATAAAAGGAATCACATCTACCATTTATGCTAAGTCCTTCCTTGGAATTTCTATGTAGATTGCCATCAGTGGAAAAAAAAAACACAAAAAAGCCTTCAAGCACTAAACACCAATAATAAAGATCAGAGGTCCCTACAGTGAAGTGTATACATCCTGAGGGACATACTCAAGCTCTGATCAGAGTTTGGGGAATGAAGTACTAGCATTTCTATTTGTACTACTTGATCATATTTTTTAATATTGTTCATTTTTATTTTTGTATCATCATAATGTGCTTTATATATTAAGACACTAATATTTGTATAATATTAAACAATAAATATATATCTGTATACCAAGGCTGTTTTTCTGAAGAGGATGATGATTAAAAATATTTGAAATCACTAAAGAGCTTTTCCTTCGCTAGGTGGTACTCAATCACCTTTATATGTACTCAAGTGATCTATAATGCAACAGCTGTTTCCCAGAACTCTCGGGAATGAATTTTTGTGGACAGCTAAGGTTCAGCCTGGTTAACTGTTCATATGTGGAAACTCTTGTTTTGTTTTGTTTTTGATGCAATCCTCTTTCGCCTAAGCACTATGTCTTGATCTTACTCAGTTGGTTATGGCTTTCTAGTGAGAATGACTTGCCTTTAACAGTCATAACATTTGTTGTGGTTATGATTTTTCTCATTATACATCCAGCAAATGTGAATGGGTTCAGCTAGGCAGCCTCCTTGGGATCATAGAAAGACCTACTTGGATGATAGGCACAGATGGGTCTTTCCTAGGAGTGCATATAGAGCCTGTGTATCAGGCTTCCTTCGCATCAGATACTTGGGATCTAATGGACAGTCCACCCCAACAGCTGTACAGTGGCCTCAGACAACATATTACCAACTTGACATGTCACGGCAGTTTTGGTGCTTTTATATCAAGCAGAATCGAATACTCTTTCTTTCATTATGAACTGTGATGATTTATTTCCATAGCAACAGGCTGGCTGGGGTGTCTACGGGCACGATTTGATCTCTCTAGAAAACTGTGATGAACTGAATGATGTTCCCCCACAATACATGTTGAAGTCCTAACCTCAGAATATAACAGTATTTGGAGATAGGGTCTTTATAGAATTAAGGTCACAAAAGTTTATTGATAGGCCCTCATCCAATATGACTGCTGTTCTCATAAGGAGATGCAGACACACCGAGGGTAAAGGCCACATGCAGACGAAGAGAGAAGACGACCAAGTACAAGCCAAGAATGGGCCCTCAGAGTAAAATCTGTCCTGCTGAGACACTGGTCTAGTTCTTCCAGTATTCAGAACTGTAAGAAAATACATTTCTGATTTTTTGTTGGTGGTAGTGGTGGTTTTTTTTTTAAGATTTATTTTATTGTTTTTGACAGAGAAAGAGAGACAAAGACAAAGAGAGACAGATAGAAAGGGAGGACCCAGAGCAGTCTCCATAGTTGTACATCATCAGTTTTTGACATAGTTTTATTCCACACAGATGGGCGGGAGCCATGCTGGGTGGGAACTGGGCTGGGGGCCTCCGGCATGGGAGGTGTGCCCCCTCAAACCAGGGGCCAAACCAGGGGCCTCCCACATGGGAAGCACACCCCAGTTCAGCCTATGGGTCTACATGGGCTGAAACTGGGATTCGATCCTCAAACCTTGGGACAAAGCAAGCACCTAACCCTCTGAGCCATCCCAGCATCCCCAAATTTCTATTTTTAAGTCGTCTAGTTTGTGATATTTTTCTTGGCAGCCCTAATTGTCTGCTATAAGTAATTTAATTGAGAAGGTTTTGAACCAGCTACTTCAAATAGTCTAAATTGTTTTGTTGCAAAAAGAAATATGACAATTTGTTGTAAGTCTTTGCCAATAAATACAACTGTTAACACTAATGAATATTATTTTGGTCATTTAATATTATATTTTAGTATTTTTCCTCTTATTAAATACTCTAAGTAAAAAACATTATTAAAGCTATAAAGAATCCATCCATAAATATATATTTTTTAAATCCTACTATTGGATGTTCAGGCCAAACCTTTATTATGTTACTATTATAACTTTAATGTCAAAAAACAGTGTGTCATACATATTCTTATACAAGTTCATTATGGTTTTGGAATAGAGGGTCCAAAGTATATATTTACTGAGGAAAGGGATATGAACTGAAGTTTTATAGGTTAACTTTTATTATTGCTTTCCAAAAGATTTGTACCAATTTCTCTCAAAGAAGTAGCTTGAGTTACTACCTCCCAAATTCACAGAAATGTTAAACTTAATGTGTCTTTAAATGTATTTATTTAAAAGTAAAAAGTGGGGAAGCTGGGATGGCTCATGAGTTGGGCACTCATTTTGTGGCCCTAGAGACGGAGGATGAAGTCCCTGCCCCAGCCCATGCAGGCCCATATGCTGAACTGAGGTGTGCTTCCCACTTGGGAGACCCCAGTTTCAGCCCCTGGATTAAGGAGGCCCCCAACCTGGTTCCCACCCTGCAGAGCTCCTGTCCTCCTGTGTGGAACAAAACCATGTCAAAAAGCTGATGGTATGCAACTGTGAAGACTGCTCTGGGCCCTCCCACTTCTCTCTGTCTCTTTCTGTCTCTGTCTCTCTTTCTCTCTCTCTGTCAAAAACAATAAAATAAATCTAAAAAAAAAAGAAGCCATTGATTATTTAATCACTATCTGCTACAAGCATGTTGTTGGTAGTATACTATAGAGATCCAGTCTACTCAATGTTTTTATCAGCAAATTTAACAAAAAATTTAAAAAATATTATATTTTATCTAAAGTATAGCAGGTAGGTGCCAAATTAATAAATGTAATTCATTAGGTAAAATATAACAGTAAAAAGTTGGTCTTAAATTTACTTTAGAAATTAAATAAAAATGGTTATGAAAGTAATATGATTGAAAACCAGTTCATCTTTATAAAAAAAAAAAAATGCTGGAAAGGAGACTTGTAAGCTTATAAGTTTTATTTAACTACAAGTTCCACGTGGTCTAATTTCCAGGGGAGACATGTGATCAGAATTGTCTAGAATTCAAATAATCTGTTGTAGGAAGCTCATTTGCTTGACCAGAATAAATGGGTTAAATAGAACATAGGACTTTATATTTAAGAGTTAGATTTATGGATATGGGCAAATTCTGGAAAGTAAATTCAGAAACCAAAGGGGCAAATTATTGGGAACTTTGATGAGAGAGTTCTTTGCTAGCATGTCATACATAGGCAGTCTGGTTGACTTAATCAAAGAAGATGAATTAAGAAAGACATTAGGAGCCACAAAAACTAAAGGAAGACTAGAGGCTGACTTACTAAAGGTCTGGATACAGGGGATTCTGGGGCCCAGCATCAGAAAACTACAGAAATTATCTGATCAGCACACCAGCGCTTAGAGTGACTGAAACCCCCAATGGTATGTCTTTTTTGTTTTTCATCTTTGTTTCACCCTTCATAGGATTTGAAGTCCTATGACAAAGAATCCCATGGGCATGTCATGTACCTCTTTCCTGGCCTGGGTGAGGCAGCACCTGGTGAAGAATAGTTGCTATAGCGTCTCCGGTGCAGTCAAAGAACATCTTAGCACCTGGTTGCACCAAGAGTGGGGTCAGCAATGAGAGACAACTTCTTCTCTGGTGGGAAAAGGTAATGGATAACAAGTGGTCAGAGAAACAATAAATATCCATCTCAGGAAAAAGATATGTCCTACATTTAGAAGGGTCTGTTATATATGAACTTGGGGGGGTCATTCAGTCTCTGTCAAAGACATCTGGTTCAATTGAACACAAAGTATGTTGTGTGTTCACGCATGTGATAAGCCTGGTAGTGTAGATGTGGTGGCTTCCTTGGGTGGGACTTGACTCAATGACAGAATGGCCTCTGGGATTGGTTCCAAGTCAAGCTTTTCTGAGTGATAGAGGTTAGCAATTAAACATCCAATTTGCATAATAGTCACTCTGTTTTCTCTTGATAACATACTGGAATATAATTTGTCCTGTAAGGACCAGAATAGGTTTTCAGAATTGTGCTTTTGAGGAGTTCAAAGCCACTGCATAAAATAGAAATTAAAGGAGTAGAATAATTAGTTTGGAAACCACTTAAAGGATGTCTTAGTACTCATAAGTATCTAAACCTATGATTCCAAACACTAGCTGTACAACCAAACCAGTGCCTCCAAATCTGGACTTAAAAAAAATACTTCATTTTATAAAAATAAAAAATTGCTTAAATAGCTACTGATCAGAACATCTAAGGGCAAGATGTTACAACTTAAAGAAAGTGATTAAAAATTTTCATATAATCTTTACTTACTGATTCTTAAATTGAGGGAAATAAATGTATTCATAATATGGGTGTCCTGAACGTGTTTCTAGTTTCAATGTTTTTTGAAATGCCAAACTTAGGGAAGATGAAACCTCACCATTCTTTTTTATGAGCTGGATGTGTGTGGGTTTTGAGATGTGCTTTTTTTGTATAAATAAATCAAGAACTACCGGTAAGTGGTATCTAGAATAGATTATATTATGTATAAGTTTTGTTTTTTGTTTTTTTGGCAATTATTTGGTCAAAGAACTTATATTAACAGAGATCTAGGGGATACCAGGATAGCTCATCATATTGAGCACTTGCTTTGCAACCTCGAAGTCTGGAGTCAAATCCAGGCCCATGTAACCCATATGCTGAACTGCGGTACAACTGGTAACCACCGGGATGGCTCCACAGAGAAGGTTCTCGCCTTCCATGTGAGAGGCCCCAGTTTGGTTCTCACCCTGTGTGGTCCCCCAACCACCTGTGTAAAACTATGTTACAACTAATGATGTACACTATGGAGACTGCTCTGGGCTCTTCCCCCTGCTCTGTCTCTCTTTTTCTCTCTCTCTCTCACCTTTTCTCAAAACAATAAAATAAATCTTAAAAAAACAAAAAGTTCTATCATAAACAAATGTGTGCATATTTTTTCAGTCAGATGTAAAATCTGAACTATGATCCATTTTTTATCAGATTTAATAAAACTACTGGTTGGATTTTTTATTTTTTTTATTTTTTTGGAAAAATTAAAGCCAATAATTTCACTTTAGGTATTGCATCATAAACACTTTGTAATCAATTCTAAAAGATTAGCTCCAGGGCATTATAAGGGATACTCTTTATGGCAAAACAGCCCTTGGGAATATGTCTGGTGAGCGTACTATGAACACCATTTCTATCTAAATGAATTCAATACGACATGCTGAACAACTAAAGCATGGTAATTTCTGTGAAAATTTTCTACACGTCATACCTCCCTTTTGCTTTCTTTACTGATAACTTTGTAGATTGAGTTGACAATGTATACCTTTCCAGATCAAGGAAGATGGTCAAGGATAACCTACATTAACAATAAAATTTAATTATGACTCAAGGGGCTCAAATCAGCAGTACTTTTCTTAAGAGAATCTAACTCCAAAGTGAGAGATCAAAAAAATATTTCAATTCTGAATATATGAATGCATCCTACTTTGGTTAGTTCCTGTATACAAAGCTCCTAACTCTATTTGACAAACGATGGGATTTATTAAGTCAATTTGATATTTATAAAGCGTGATGGTGATATTCTATATTGTAAAATCTAGATACTTCTCTATAATGGTCAAAATTTAGGATTCTTTGTGTTGGACACCACAGTTCTCTGGCTTCAATATCATTATGTATCATTAGAGGAACTGTGGCTGATCCTTGTAAGAATTCAAGCTGCAGTCGGGAGTCACCAGGATCTGAAATAGATTAGCCCTATTATCCAACTTTCAGCTCTTTGAGATTTAGAAGAAAGACTCATAAGAACAAGCACTACATCTTATTCATCTCTGACTCTAGAGTTCTTCGCACAGTGATTGGCACACAACCCTTGCTCATAAGTATAATGGATCCTAGACTTGAAATTACTCTCAATTAAAAACATGTATCTCAGGTATCCTCTTCTGAAAGAACTAATTCAGAATTAGAATAGAATAGTATTTTCTGAATTGGTCTGTGTGGCTATTATGTGCTTATGAAAGGAAAATAGCTTAAAAGTAGGGAATGCAGCCAGGCTTAAGAGTGTTTCTGTTCTGCCCAAACAAACAGCCAGCAGGACCACACATGCGTTTCTCTCTTTATTGCAGGACTCAGCTTTTGTGTCTGAAATCAACTGTGATCAGGTACAGTAAAATTTCATTAAGTCAAAGAAAACTTACCTTAAAATAATAATTAGAAAATTTCTTATCTTTTAGCCAAAGTGAAGGATAATTAAAATATTAGATACAAATCTAGTTAATTTGCACAATTTTTTAACTGTCCTGTTTTAAGTACATATGTTTTTATACCAGTATAATACTTCATAAAATATTTCATAGGGACATGTTATAGTTATGACAGCTCTTACTAAATTAAACAGATAATATTAGCATTAGAATGCCTGTCTTCCATATTTGGCACTAGAAATGTGATCAGGAACTGGTCACTGAAGTAAGTAGATACATTAATAAATTTCTTTCCTTTATCACGGAGTTTTCACGAGGCCTCAAAGAGATAACAACACAGGCACAAAACTTTTGATGTAAAGTATTATTATTGTTATCTTTAATTATAGTGTTTTGCAAGATAATTAAGTGTTTACCCTGAGTTAAAATACAGAAAATTTACTGAGATTTCTGTGGCTCCTAGAACACCTGTCCCATATTGCTTTGGGGAACCAACATACTTACCTACTTTTTCTACCCCACAAGCAATCCAGGAAAAATAGATAATCCCCACATAATCTCTTTTCAACAATAAAACAATTATTGCATTTTCAGGAGAAGCTTAAATAAAGGGAAGGGACTTATTTTATATAAATAAATAACATACTTAACCTGCAGTTTTTCTTTCCTAACATGGAAGAAGTCAAGAGCAAATGGATGCTGTGTCTCTCTGAGGAGTAGGACTACAGCGGTTGTCAACCCTGCCTGAACACCCAAATTTTCTGGGGAGCCCCCAAGGAACAAGGGTGCCTGAGTTTCATTCCAGATCTAAGGAGACAAATTTCTGAAGTGTTAGTTTCAAGCAATCATACATATTGTTTAAACTGCATCAGAAGATTCTGAGGACCAGGCTGGGTTAAGCAGATCACCCCCTCAAGAAAACAATCAAATCACTGAACGAGAATGGTTATGACTACCAGGACATCCATTTGTATTTTAATAGAATTCAAGTTCCAAACAATATGTAATAGGAGATTGATAATTATCTCTTTAGGATACATGTCCAAGGGAAAATAACTTCAAGAGGAGGCCAATTTTATCTGCCTTCATGTTTTAAAAGGGC
>PVKE010031160.1:0-19218 GCA_004027555.1 Craseonycteris thonglongyai
ACTAGAGGAACATCAAGGCCTTTATGTATTTGATCACAATTTGTATTATTCATATAATTAATAAGACATTTCAGTAAATATTTACTATGTGACTTTACTATCTATAAAATATGAACACTTGAGAAAATATAGAAAGGAATAGTAATGTATAATCTGTTTTTAAATTTGAGACCAAGAACTAGTCATACTGAAAATTAACTCCTTCAGCCACCAAATACTTATGTCTCCACTTATGAGGATAATGCTTTTAAGAAACATTGGACATTTTCTTTTTTACAAAATAAAGTATTCTGAACACAAGTTAGGTATGATAAAACCAAAGTGAAATGTGCACTGACTCAACAGCTTTAAACAATCCCTGGTTGAGTACATGCTCCACACCCTCGGATGCTGTGGCTGCTCTAGCTGATTCCCAATGCAGCACAAGGAGGTCTAAGGTATCACTACCTGCCTTGCACTAAACGCCTCCACATTGCTGCATGATTCCAGTGGGTTCTCATTCTCTTTCTTAACCATTCTCTTTCTCAAAGAATTTCTTGCTAACGCTGTATATCACCTAACCTCTTCACAGTTCTCCCCTCTTTTGACCCTCCTTTTTCCTTCCTTTATTTTCTCTTATGCTACTCTTTTGCTCTCTAATAATGATGCTGAGCATTTTGCTTTTTATAGTCATTGCTAGCTGAAAGAACATTCTGGTCAGGAAAAAGAGAACCACATTGCAGAAGTACTACATTTGTTTTTGTTCGTTAGTTCTTGAATTAAATAGTATGCATCATCTCCAAGTTTGTTGTTTCACTGGACAATTGAGGGTAGGTAAGTGTTACCTCTATCATACTGGTGATTTGAAATAACTGAATTTAAAGTCTAGTTCTGATTTTCCATTTTTACTATTTTGGATTTGCATTTGACATTAACTTGATTTTTTTTTCTCTTATTTAATCTTTTCAAATTCATTACCATTTATCTGAATTGTCTTATTTGTCTCTAAGTAAGAACTGGTTTCATTAAAGATATACAAGGAAAGTAGAGTTTAGAAAGTTGATTCAAGATCTGAGGCTACTATTTGATTTACTTAAAATATGCTGCTTGAATGTTTTTTTATAAGTAACTATTTGTATACCATTAGGGGAATACTAATTTCAAATGATGGCAGTATATATTATTGTAAGTTATGAAATAATTTTTAGTATAGTATTTTGGAGCAACAATGATGTTTTCTCTTTTTTAAAAAAATTAAAGTTCATATTTCAGACTATGCAACCCAACACATTTAAATCAATGATGTCTTACAGTTAAAATTGTTCCATGAATTTCAAATAATCAAATCGGTCTGGTATCTCAAGTCTGAGGACTCAAAACCATTTATTAGAACTAAAATCACTGCTGCTCATCTGAGTTGACATTAAAACTGGCTAAATAGTAATTTTCCTGTAGTTAATGTTCATGTCTCCACTACACCCCTGCCCCTCTTCCCCACACACACCTTTTCTTTTTTTGGTATACCACCTGGATGTAAGATAGGCATTCTTTCTCCTTTATGATCTTTCTTCTCTACTTTAACATCTTTCATTCTGATTTTCTAAAGGGAAATTAATATTCTCATTTTACAATAAATTCTAGGTCTTACTTACCACTGTCTTGAGAACTTAGTCCATAGACTTTGCTATACAATAAAAAGTTTCCTTATGTTTAGACTATGTACACTCAGTATGAGATAATTCCCAGTTCTTTCATACTTAAATATAGTCTTGCAAGGACAAAATGCATCAATCCTCATGAACACAGGTTAAAACTTTAAGCTCCCTCGATGCAGTGCTTATTTTTTAATGTTACTTTATTATGGTAAGAATACTGAGGGATGCCAGGGTAGCTCAGCATGTTGAGCACTTGCTTGCCTTGCACCACCAGCTCCGGGAATCAAATCCTGGCCCCGGCCCGTGAAAATACTTATGCTGAACTGTGTCACAACTGGTAATCACTGGGATGGTGGAGAAAGTTCTTGCCTCCCATGTGAAAGGACCCCAGTTTGGTTCCAGCCTTGTATGGCCCCACATCTACCAGTGTGGAATGAAACTATGTCACAACTAATGACGTACAAATAGGGAGACTACTCTGGGCCCTCCCCCATTCTGTCTGTCTCTCTGTTTCTCTGTTTCTCTCTCACCTCTCAAACAATAAAAAATAAAAACTTAAAAAAATAATAATACTGAACATGAAAGACATCCTATTAAAAATTTTTTAAATGTACAATATGGTGTCAGTTTCTAATGCTGGCGTGTTCAACTCTCGGTAGTGACAGTAGCCAGATCAGTCTTGGTAAGTAGAAGTTCACATAACTTAACCCACAGATAACCTCCATCCCTGCCAAAAGGACCAGTTTGTTTGTGAGTCCATTGAGAAATGACAGCAGTAACCAGGCAAAACAGCTTACTGGCTTACTGGTATCCAAAGACCAGGTCACCCAATCCACATGATTATTAAAATCCTCCACTTCTAAAAAACAAACAAAGAAACAAGCAAACAAAAAAAATCTGTTAATAATAATAAACACATTAATCAAGTTTCAGGATGCAAAATCAATTGCATTTCTATACATCAGGGGTTCCAATCTTTTCACTTCCTTGGGCCACATTAGAAGAATTGTCTTTTGCCATACATAAAATACACTAATACTAATGATAGCTGATCAGCCAGAAAAATATATATCACAAAAAAAATCTCAAAATGTTTTAAGAAAGTTTATGAGTTTGTGTTGGGACACATTCAAAGCCATCCTGGGCTCCATGAGGCCCACAGGCCACAGGTTGGACAAGTTTGCTATACACTAACAATAAACTATCAGGAAGACAAACCAAGAAAACAATCTCACTTATAATTGCATCAAAAAGCATAAAATAATTAAAAATAAATTTAAGGAGATGAAAGAGCTATACACTGAAAATTATAAGATATTGATTTTAAAAATTGAAGAAGACAAATAAATGGAAAGATATTCCATGCTCATGGACTGGAAAAATCAATATTGTTAAATTGTTCATATTACCCAAAGCAATCTACAAATTCAATGTAATCCTTTATTTAAAATTCTATGGCATTTTTTTACAGAAATAGAAAAAAAACAATCCTAATTTGCATGGAACCACAAGACTTCGAATAGTTACAGCAGTCTGGAGAAAGGAGAACAAAGCTGGAGGCACCACACTTTCTAATTTCAAACTACATTAAAAGCTATAGTAAGTAAGAGTATCATATTGACATTAAAAATCATAGATTAATGGAACAAAATAGCTCAGATACAAATCCTTGCATTTGTAATCAATTAAATTATGAAAAGAAGGGGATGCTGGGATAGCTCAGCAGGTTGACTGATTGCCTTGCAACTGCAAGGTTGAGGGATCAAATCCTAGCCTTGACCCATGAAAACCCATACACTGGACTGTGGCACAACTGGTAACTGCTGAGACAGTGGTGAAGATTCTCTCTTTCCAGGAGGCCCCTAGATTAGTTCCTGCCCCACACAGCCACACATCCACCTGTGTGGACTGGAACTATGTCACAATTAATCTTGTACAATCATGGAGACTGTTCTGGGCTCTCCCTCCTTCTCTCTCTCTCTCTCTCTCTCTCTCTCTCTCTCTCTCTCTCTCTCTCTCTCTCCTCTCAAACAATAAAATAAACCTTTTAAATCTCTTTACAAAAAAGGAACCAAGAATATATGATGTCTGGCAATTAAGTCCATGAACTTGCCATTGTGCATTTAGTTGGCAACATTGTACAACTTGGTAAAATTGCATAACCTTGGCATATCAGTGTCTTTCAGCAGTGTTCATGTTGAGTGGCATTCATAATTGTTGCATGCTTTTGAGTGCATGTTGTAAGAATGTTGGAGCTTGAATTAGAGCAATGAACAAACATTAAATTTCTTGTGAAACTTGGCAAGAGTGGAAGCAAAATCAGGGGCATGTTAGTCCAAGTTTATAGGGATAATGCCATGAAGAAAACAACAGTGTACAAATGGATTAAATATTTTTCTGAAGGGAGAGAAAGCATCACTGATAAAGAGGGGTCAGGGTAATCAATATAGAGCAGACAGACAAAAGCATTGCAAAAATTCATTGAATTGTGCAACAAAATTGTGGGCTGATTATAAGAAGAATAGCAAACCAAATAAACATTGATAGAAAAACAGGTAGATCTTAATTAAAAATCTTGGCATGAGAAAGGTGTGTGCAATAATAGCCTGTAAGAAGTACCCTGATGAACAAAAGCAAAGGAGAATCGAAGTTAGCCAAGACCTTTTGGAGTGGCAAGATGATGTTTTGGGCCATGTTATCACTGGTGATGAAACATGGGTGTCCCAATACAACCTGGAAGAAAGCGTCCCAGTGCACAATGGAGGTCAGACAATTCTCCACAACCAAAAAATTTCCGTCAGTCCAAATCAAGAGTTAAAACAATGTTGCTATCCTTTTTTTGTATCAGAGGGATTGTTTATTATGAATTTGTACCAACTGGACAAAGAGTCCACCAAGTACACTATTCAGAAGTGCTAAAAAGCTTCATGAAAAAAGATAAAAATTACCTGAAATTTTCACCAACAACTCAGCTCTTGCCTTATGACAATGCATCAGCTCACACGGTACAGTCTGTGAGGCAGTTTTTAGACAGTAAAAAGTAATTGTGTTGGAACTCCCTCCCTACTCATCTTATCTGGCCTGCAATTTCCTTTTTCTTTACCTGAAGATAAAGGAAATATTTTAAAAAGACATTTTGATGACATTCAGAACATCAAGGGTAAAACAACAATAGCTCTGATGGCCATTTCAGACAGAGTTCCAAAATTGCTTTTAAGGTAGACTAGGTACTCACATTCATGCATAGCTTCCCAAAGGGAGTACTTTGAAAGTGACCATAGTTTTATTCAGCAATGAAGTATGTAGCACGTTTTGTAGGATGAGTTGTTGAACTTAATTGTCAGATCTTATAAAATGGGAAAAGTATGTCTCATCAATAATGATCCTGGGAAAATTGGACAGTCACATGCCGAATAATAAAACTGGACCCCTATCATACACCATACACAAAAATCAACTCAAAATAGACTAAAACCTTAAATTTAAGGTGTGAAACTGCAGAATTCTTAAAATAAAATATAGAGTGTAAGCTACTTGCCTGGGTCTTGATACAACTTTTGAATTTGACACCAAAAGCACAGACAATAAAAGCAAAAATAAGTGGAACTACATTGAACTATAAAGCTTCTGCACAGCAAAGGAAACCATCAACCAAACAAAAAGTCAACTTATAGAAAGGGAGAAAATATTTGCAAACCTTATATCTGATAAGAGGTTAATATACAAAATACCAGGGGTGCCAAAAAGATATATATACACATTTAAGTAGATGTTATCTATGTATTACTTTCTAAAGTCGAAATGAATTACAGTAGCAATGTGTAATGTAAGGTTCACTCAAAAGATGGCATTAATCAAATGAATTCTAGTGTCACCATGTGACAGGCAGGACATTCAAAGAAAATGGCAGAAGCACAGTTGTCATTTGAGGAATTTTGAAGTGGTATTTGAAATTCAAGAACATCATGGAAGTACAACAGCAATGGAGGTGTGAGTATGCAACAGAATCTTCAACCTGTCTAACAATTGCATGCATTCATAAGTTCAAGACATGGTAAATTGAAACAGCATGCACAGCGAAACAAGTGGACACTTTGGTCAATGTTGCTCAAGCAGTAGTTCAAAATAATCATAAGTGTCTGGATGCTGATGGTAACCACTTTGAGCACAATTGCAAAAAATCAAATATGATTTGTATCCATCCTTTGTAACCGGCATATGTTGAGTATTACAGTTTTAATACAGTTTTTGCTTATTTAAAATATGTATACATTTTTTCACACCCTCTATAGATAAAGAACCTATACAACTCAGTGCCAAACAAACAAGGAAATCAACTAAAATATGGGCAGAGAAATTGAATAAACATTTTTCCAAAGAAGACATACAAATACGCAGCAACTACATGAAAAAACACTCAACATCACTAATCAGCACAGAATTGTAATTCAAAACCACAATGAACTACCATCTCACACCTGTTAAAATGGCTATTACCAAAAAGACAAGACATAAATGTAGACAAGGAGGTGAAGAAACTGGAACCCTTGTACACTGCTTGTGGGAATGCAAAATGGTGCAGCTTCTATGCAGAGTGCATTAATGTGAGCTGCATAATGACTCATAGAGATCAGCACAGGATTAACTACACTGTTGTAACTATCTATAATAAATCAGATTTCAGATTACACAGGGCTAGATTTGAACTGGTTCTTCTTATTAAAATTCTATAAATGTTTTTGGCTTCTCTTTTCTCCTGTGTAAAATGAGAATATTGGTAAAGATTAAATGAGATAATAAGTGGGAAGTTTCTGACAAAGCACTAAGTGTTCAATGCAAGTTTATCAACATAACTACATAGAGTCTCATTTAATTTCCATTATTTGCCTTATAAATATGTTATTATATTATAAATGTGTTATTAATAATCTTATTTGTAAATGAACAGTAAGAAAGTACTTTTTTAGAAAAAAGTACTATTAAAACTGAAGAAAAATTATAATACTTGTGTGATCTCCTCCCTTCTACTTGAGAAGGACAGTTCAAATTTTCCAACATGGCAGCACTGATGCTAGGCCTGATGTTGCTGTGGAATAGGAAAGCATAGTGTTCCTTTCAGTCTATTTCTGTGACAATCTAACAGCTTTGGCAAGCTAAGGAAGAAATAATTCCCATTCTGTCCCTAAATCTTGAATATAAATACTAGTTCTTTACACTTAACCATAAATTATTCATCTACATGGATATCTCACTATCTCCATATTCATTTTATAATGAATGTTTTACTTTAGAAAAAAAGGCAAGTTTCTGTGAATTGTAATCTAATGGGAATTTGATTATAGCTCAAGTTCACTATGGAGAAGAAGGGGGCTCAAAGCAGGTTTTTAAACAGAAGAATAGTTTTCTCCTTATTCTCCCTTAGAAGATAGGTTGTGATGAATTTTCCCAATTTAATTCTCATTATTAGAATCTCATTATATAAATTTCATTGCGCCATAACATTCTAGAGACATGCATAACATGGGGTTATACATAGATGATTTGGAGTCAGACTCTCTGGAATTTAAATCACAGTTGTATCTCTTACCAACTGGGTTACCTGGAACAACTTATTTAATATATCCATGCTTCAAGTTCCTATCTACATAAGGGCAATAATATAGTAACAGTGCCTATTCATTTGGTTTGTATAAGGATAAACAAGTTAGTTAAACACTAACCCTTGAACCTTAGCTCTTCATAATTATAAATCTTTGAGAGATTTATCTCCATTTCTTAATAACTATAAAAGGGTGCCACATATGTCAAAGGTCTGAGAACAACTCTCTCATTTGCTATCCCTCTTTAGCAACAACATTGATACAAATTATTCCTAAATTGTTTTCAAAAGATTTTTTAAAACATCAGATATAGTCTTTAATTTTTTCTTTAATTGTTTGAGATAAGATGAGAGAGGAGAAAGAGAGAGAGAGAGAGAGAGAGAGAGAGAGAGAGAGAGAGAGAGAGAGAGAGAGAGAGAGAGAAGTGGGGAGGGCCCAGAGAGGTCTCCCCAGCTGCACATCATTCCTTGTGACATGGTTTCATTCCACACGGGTGGATGTGGGGTTGCACGGGGCAGGAACTGACCAGAGAACCTTCACTGCAGAGCCACCCCAGCAGCCACCAATTGAGTCTCAGTTCAGCATATGGGGTTGCATAGGCTGGGGCAGGGAATCGAACCACGAAACTCACAATTGCAAAGCAAGTGTTTAACCGCTGAGCCATCCTGGCATCCTTCCAGATCATATATTTTTAAATATATTTTTATTTATTTATTTTTATTTTTGACAGAGAGAGAGATACAGAGACAGAGACAGAGAGAGAACTGAATTGGGGGAGCTCCCAGTTCAGCATATGGTTCCGCACGGGCCGGGGCCGGGATTCGATCCCTGGTCCCTGGCGCTGCAAAGTGAGCGCTTAACCCACTGAGCCATCCTGGCTTCCCCCTTTTTTTTTTTAAATATATTTTTATTTACGATCATATATTTTTAAAGACGAGAGGACTGAGATAAAAAATTAAGAATATTTGTTTTTCTACACATATTTAAGGCATCTACTTAAAAATAAAAGTTAAGTGACAACTTGGTGAGGCCAGGACTGTTGGTTGCCATTTGTTTTTGCCTCATTGAAATGCTCCATAAATCCAACTCTCTCCATTCTGATCTTTGAAGAGCCTGTGAAAGTGTTTGGCTTGTCTTACAAGAAGAATTGCTCATAATGCCTCACCTTGTTCTCTGCATTTACATTGCATAATAAGTAATCATAGATTGTCTTCTCTGTATTTATTTGAACCTACATTTCTCATAAGTACCATAGGTATGGCTAATAAAAAATTCACAAAAATATATTTTAGAAGAGTTCAATAGTAATACTAAAATATAAAATAGGACTTTAAAATACAGTCACGTGGCTGAAGGCAAAAGTATTCTTTTGCGTTACATGGTCAACAAACTCTTTTAGTCAATGCTTCATTTAATCTTTTCCTTTCATATTTACCTCTGAGAATGACATAGTACTTTAAAAACTATATATACTATAATCCATCATGTAAATAATTATTGCTTGAAACATAAATAATTTCTGCCATGCGAAGCAAAGCATAATTTGTGAAGCCCCTAATTCATTCATTTTCTGACTTCATTTGAATCTTTACATTCCAAAACTGAAAAATCAAAGAATACACTTATTCATATTATAGTCTTATTAATTTATATTGCTCATATTAAATAGTATACCTGGGCCAAGAATGCAGAGAGTTTAATATTAGGAAATCTATTAGTAGTAAAATTCAATGCCAGTAAGTAAAAAAAAAAATCTTTGCATATTTTTACAGATGTCAAAATAATATCTGATTTGTATAGGAAAAAACACAAAAACACTTCCTTAACATGATACAGCATACCAAAAACTGATCATTTTAAATGATGAAATACTAAGGATAAAAAATAAGAAAAGAGTAATATTTTGTATAATCCAGACTGCAATAAAAATTTTAAAATACATGAAGTTATAATTACATTAAAGGATGAGGTAAGTATACATTTATTATAATGTACATTTATTATAATGTGCATAATTATAATGTATGTACATTATAATAAAGTACTGTAATTCCAGGGAAGCCAGGATGGCTCAGTAGGTTAAGCACTTGCTTTGCCTTAACAGGACCAAGGATCAAAGCCTGGCCCCAGCCCGGGTGGACCCATATTCTGAACTGCGGTGTGCTTCCCATGTGGAGGACCCCAGTTCAGTTCTCACCCACCGGTTAGACTCCTGGCTCCAGAGGGCATGCCTCCCACGTGGGAGGTCTTCAGTCCAGTTCCTGCCCTGCATGGCCCCGCCCACCTGTGTGGAAGAAAACCATGTTGAAACCTAATAATGTATAACTATGGAGACTGCTCTGGGCCCTTCCCTCTTCTCTTTGTCTCTTTCTATCTCTGTCTCTCTTTGTCTCTTTCAAAAACAAGAAAATAAATCTTAATAAAAGTAGTTCCAAAGAGTAGTGAAAGAATGCACTACTTATTAAATGGTTTGTGGGTAAACCATTAACAAATTCAAGAACAAAACAAATGCATCCTAACAAAATCATATATGAAGACAAATTCCAGATATATTAAAAAGTAAGGGGAAACTGGGATGGCTCAGTGGGTTAAGAGCTCACTTTGCAGCCCTGGGGACAGAGGATCGAATTCCAGCTCCAGCCCATATGCTGAACTGGGGAATTTCCCCAGTTCAGTTCTCACCAAGGCGAGACCCCGGCCCACTACCTGCCCTGTGCAGCCCTATTCCCACCTGTGGAATAAAACTATGTGGAAAAACTGATGATGTGCCACTATGGAAACTGTTCTGGGTCCTCCCCCATCTCTCTGTCTCTGTAGCTCTCTCTCTCTCTCTCTCTCTCTCTCTCTCTCTCTCTGTCAAAAACAATAAAAATAAATCTTCAAAAAAAAATGTAAATGGTCAAAACAAAACAACAAAATTAAGAGAAAACCACAAGTGAAGACATATGCAATCTCACGTTGAGAAAATCATTACTATAGAATATAAAATAAATGAATCATATTAAAGAATGTTGATAAATATGTCCATACAAAATTTATGGTTATAAGGTTCAGTCAACCAATTGGCCAGAAAATGCAAAAACCTCAAAGCTTTTTAGAAACATTAATAGCAAGTCTATTTTAAGATCATAATTTTTTAGTTTTTGTAAATTCCTGGAATAAAAGAGATGCAGTTTTGTAAAGCTAACATAAAATGATATATTAGACCAAACAATAACTCTTGGATTATTTGCCATTGAAGTTACTCTCTCCATTAATTTGCTTTAAAAACATAAACAATTTGTTATAAAATAACTTAAACATGAGAATTTAGTAAAATTTCCAGGGTATTAGCAATAGATCACACTTTTTTTCCCCTCTGGATAGCTGTTAAACTACACTCATTAAATTGCATCTGGAATGTCTTCAAAGATGTAATGAATATTAAATGAAACTTTTAGGACACTTTATTCTTTTATAAAAATTAAAATTAAAAAGTTTTTATCTGTATTGACTATAGATATACCAAACACTTTCATGTAGACGGAAATCTAGTTTTTCACAAATATCTAAATAGTATACTATTTCACAGATAATTTTCTAGTAGACTGTGACTATGTATCTTCTTTTTTCTTTTAAGATTTATTTTTGTTGTTTTTGACAGAGATAGAGAGATACAGAGACAGAGAGAAAGGGGAGGACCCAGAACAGTCTCCATAGTTGCACATCATTGGTTTTTCCACATAGTTTCATTCCACAGGTTGGGCGTGGGGCTGCACAGAGCAGGAACTGGCCCGGGGTCTCGTCCCAGTGAGAACTGAACTGGGGGCACTCCCCAGTTCAGCATATGGGTCCGCACGGGCTGGGGCGGAATTCGATCCTCAGTCCCCTGGGCTGCAAAGTGAGTGCTTAACCCATTGAGCCATCCCGGCTTCCCCAACTATGTATCTTCTTGCAAGGACAGTTGTATTAAACTAATTGTTAATTAACAATAATAAAAAAAAAAATGTCCAGGGAAGCTTGCAGGAAAACGGGTGTTTCAGAAAAACTAGCAACACTTTCATTTATGATTTTCTTTATAGCACTGTAGTCATAAGCATGTTTAAAAGAACTTTAAAAAAATCTAAGGGTACTAAAATTTTTACAGTAGTAGAAAAAATAGTGTGTACATAAAGTTAATAAAGGGAATGCTGCAATAGAGTAGAAGGCAGTAAGGTCTCTATTGTAGCTATAATGTTCAAGTCTGCAAAAATGTAAGGCTGTAATAAAAAGAAAAAAGATGGAAGGTGCTTAACTTAGAGTACGATTTAACAACAATAAATTTGGATTATATTCCTTCAGAACCTGGATTGGAATAATGTTTGAGTATCATAAAAATGCTTTAAGACAAAATGACTGAACTTCAGCCAACATTTGCATTTAAAAAATATTTTTATTTCACACTTCTGTTATAGAATTAGTGAAGGTAGAGGGCCTACTATATTACATTAAAAACATCTGTAATCCTAAAGGTTAAAAAAACACTCACTCATCACACATTTAGCAGAAGCCTCTATTTTCCTCACCTATTTTTGACCTTATTAAAATATTTTATTATATCTCACAAGACATCATTATCTGAAACAGGGATTTATGATTGCATAAAAATTACTTTCACTGTGTTTTAAAGCTATGAGAAAGAAGTAAACAAGCATTTTTCAAAATATTATAGAAAAAGCATATAGTTTTTCTATATATGTTATCTAACCAACTCCAGGATCTCAAAAGCAACATCATTAATAATAACTTATACTTGGAGTATAAATTCTAAAATTTATTAGTAAAATATTTGTACATAGTTAAGTCAAAATTAACAAGAATATTTAAAAGATATTATATATGGATGCATCTAAAAACTAATGTTGAAATGCTATCTGTGCATTTATACCCACAATTGTTATAATGGTTGAAAGAATATTCCAGTTGGATTCAAAATTTTCAAATGAAATATAAGATTTAACAATCTCATACAAAAGTTCAGAGTACTAAATTGTGTATCCGCAGATTAAAAAAAATTAAAAATCACAACAGTTTTGTTGTAATTGACAGCAGAGCCAAACCAATGAGTTTATTATGATTTGTTATTTAGTTTTTTAAAAATGTATTTTTACTTAGTTATCTTTTTTAACTAATAGATGGAGCTAATATTTAAAATCAACCAAAATGATTAAATAGTCAAACCATAGTTATTCTAAAATGTCATAGTATCATATTCAGCCTTGATATTTTTTTCATTAATTTCTACACATAAGTAGGTTTGCGGAGTACTTCCAACAGACAATTTTACTCCATTTTTTGGCAAATACCTTTTCAGAAATTTTGACTGTAAAATTTGAGGTAAGCACTATTTTCTGATAAGCACCTATATTAAAAATATATATTAAGCAGTTAAAATAATTGTGATTATTGTTAATGTGAATATATATATATATATATATATATATATATATATATATATATATATATATATATATATATATATATATATAGTCCAGGTTATCTCTCTTCAAAATTTATTGACTTCACCAGAAACCACTCAGAAATTTTCACTCCTGTTTTTGAATGTGATAGCATTGACCCAGAGGACATTTCCAACTGATATCAGTTTCAGAATTGTCCAGAGAATCTGCATACTCATACGAAGCAAGCTTTAGGATTGGTCAGGAATATCTCTTCTCTTTACAAATGTAGTAGCACTACCATATTTGCTTGTGCTTGGAATTGTTTATTCTTTTACTTTTCTCTCATTTTTCTAGGTATGCTTCATAGTCACTTCTGCCACCACTGATTGGGTGTCCAACTCTTAACTCCTTCCATCATATCCATATATTACAATGCCTTATCTTATTTTCTAACTCTGAAAGAGTAACTCTGCTCTGAAAGTACCACCATTTACTATCAATGGTTTGCAAGAAGTATTACTTTCAAATAAAATGATTTCTTCTAAAACTATTATGCTCCCTCTTTATACTTTTGGAATTTTGGTCTATATTCCCTGGTATGCTACATGTGTTCTTTCCTATATTCTTTCTTTCTTTCTTTTTTTATCATAGTCATCTTTTGTGTTAAATTTAACTACTGGCTTTAAATAATTTAATTTCAAATTTAGACTTTTCCCTTTAGAATCCCCTGCTAATCATGTGTAAAATTGGTCATGGGTTATAGAAAAATAAACACTCACTTTTCCATGAGTTAAGATAACTTATCGTTCCTTATTTTCTTCTTATTTTTCTTTCCTTTTCTTTAACTCTGAAATGTGATGAAAATTTTAATACCTTTTTCAGAAAACAAACCACACCAATAACCATATCAGTCTAATATTTTTATTGTTTCAAAATATCTTATTTATAAATTTGAATACTTCTATATGAATCACTTATGATAAGATACCATTTAATCTGTTATAAAAAATCATGCTGTAGATAGTAACTAATGATGATAACATTTCTCCAAGCTACAAAGGGTGGTAAAGAAATTCACAAACAGGGGTGTTATTGGAGAGGTGGGAGTACTAGTGCACAGAGTTTGATTATGTGACTTATTATTAGTATATGTGCTAAATTTTAGCTTTCTTGCACCCATGTATTTTCAGATATTGCCCAAGAAGCACATCAAATCTGAAGAAAATCTAAGTATAGATAAAACTGAATTTTGTACCATCATCAAGTTCCTTACAAAACAAGGGAAAACACCTCAGACCATTTTGGAAGAGATGTTAACTGTTTACGGAGACTGTTGGTTGCCCTGGGAAATCTATGGCTTACAAGTAGCATAGCCTTTTCAAGCAAGGCAGAGAGTACACTGATGATGACCTCCATTCTGGACACCCTGTTGAGGCCACTTCTCCAGACATTGTCAAAAATGTTGAAAACTTGTAGTGGAAGATGCCAGACTTGAATAAAAAGCAGCTTGTAGAAATGGTTGGAGTATCACCTATAACCATTCTGAATATTCTCTATCAGCATTAAGGATGTCAAAAATCAGTGAAAGATGGGTATGGAGAATGCTCACACCCCTTAAAAACACAGCATGTCAAGTGTTCACAACAGTTTTTGGACCTCTGCAGAGGCAACAAAGATGCAGTTTTAAATGAGACTGTCACTGGAGGTGATACTTGAGTTCATTATCATGTGCCTGCAGTGGCATGAAAAGGGCATGCCACCCCTTAAGAAGTTCAAGGTGTCACAACTGGCTGAAAAAAAATCATGGCTACTGGTTTTTGGAATATAGAGGGTATCCTGATGATTGGTTACAAGAATAATGGTGTTGTAGTACATGGACTACTAGTCCAATTTGCTGAAACAGTTAAAGGAATCCGTGAGGGTGAAAAGAAGAGGAAAATGAATCAAAGGGGTGCTGATTTTGCACAAGGAGCCCACGCAAGGAGCCCAAGGAGCGATGTTGCCTTACTGACTCTTCACAACTGTGGCTTCCAAATGTTAAACCACCCTCCCTACAGTCCAGACCTGGCTCTGTCTGATATTATTTGCTCAAATATGAAAAAAATGGCTTTAAGGGAAGAAATTTATAGACAAAAAGGTTAAAGCAGCAACATTGAGGGCAAAAACAGAACATTTTTTGAGGTATAAATAAACTTACTGAAAGACCTGAAAGTGTATTGGGGTTAAGGGTGAAAAGAAAAAAGAAAGAGGTTTTTTTTGTGTTTTTTTTTTACCCTTTTTCCCCTTCATTCTGTGAATTTCTTGACCACTGCTTGTAAAATAATAGTGTTCCCACTCACATGAAAGTATAAGTAAAAGATACTATTTGAAATTAGGCTATTAGAATTAGTCTAGCTGGGTTTTATTTCTAGATTCAGACCATAATCATAGCTTTTCCTCTGATTCAGGTATAATTCTCTTCTATCGAGATGATTCATTTTTCTTAATGCAACATTCAATTAGCTAAAATATGTTGGCATGCCTCCTAAACTCTGACCCTTATTGTTAATGAATGCCTAAGCTCTCTATTCAGCCAAATGAAAGCTATGTTAAGCTTATTCATTTTCAGTTCGAACTATAGAGACATCTCAGTTAAGAACTACGCACAAGTATCCATCAATAAAGGCAAAAAAAAGAGAATTCAACATGTCAATACCTACAAAACTACAAAATAAGTTTGTCATCTAACAATGACATCTATAAAACATGGTGATACTTTGATCAAGTTATTCTTAGTTCATTAGAGTCAGCTGACATTTAGTTGGGCATTGAAGGATTAACTTGTTTAAAAAATAATATTAAAATTATGGTAAAATAAAATATACAAATTCTATCATGGTGATCATTTTTATTTTATAATAAGAAAAATATTTATACTTTGCCTCACCCTTTGACTTAATCATGAATTTCACAGAAAGGCAAATAGTTTCATAGACTAGGAGGTCATGTAGTGCACATTCTACATTCCACTTTTATAAGGAAGGCAACTAAGAAAATAATAATCAAGATAATATTAGAGTCCTAACCAAAAAAGTAATTTCTAGTAAATGTCTTAAGATCTAATCAAATTCAACCACATGAGCCACATACTGGGTCATTAAAAAAAAAAATTATAATCTTGGCCCAAAGCAAGCTGCAAATATAAAATAATAATTTCAAGAGAATTAAAGCAATGGTAACATTATTATAATAAGTATATAATCTTCCAATGATATAGTGTAATTTAAAAGAGGTAAAACTTTCTTGAAACTTTAAATTTGGAGATGCTTATTAGAAATTCAGACATTACTTTAGAGTTTCACTGTATATGTTGGAAAAAATTTCATCAAAGGACTAAAATAAGTTTTGTTTTTTAAAATAAAGAAAACATTAATCACTTGAGAGAAAGAAAACATTAAATAATCAGTGTGTTACTTAGTTATCTTGTATCATATTGTCTTTTTGGTACTTGCTTTTCATATCTTTTCTATTAACTAGTAGCAAATGCCTCATCATAAAGGATGTCTTAAAATAATATATTCTCTATTATAAATATTACATGTATCAGAAATTTGATCTTCTTTTCCAATTATTTTGAGAACAAAATATAAATTTCTTCCATATTTTAAGCTATTTATTTCTAATCAACCTGCAAATAATTCACTATATTTGGTGTGTGTGTGTGTGTGTGTGTGTATTCGGGAGAAGATAAGAGGTAAGAATAAGTGAGGAATTCCCATATGGCCACGAACTCTCTTGGACTGACAAAATTCACATTTATAAATCTAAGGTAGCATGACTCTGAAACATGTTTGATTGACTAGAAGAATTAGAAATTCAAGGCACAATTCATTTATGGATTAAGAGTTGTGAGCAGAGCCAAATTTTCAGGTACAATGTTCTTTTCATCAAAGATAGGACAATGCTGCATGGCTCATTCTAAATATAGTCTTCTCCACATAAAAACTTTTAGAAATTTGTAGATAAAGTGGTATAAAACATTCAATGGAAAAACGTACAAGGGCAGTACAGAAAGCATCCAAACATGTAACCATTCTCATTATATTGACAATAGCTGTATTTTTCTCTGAACAACCCTTGTATGTCTTTATTGAACACAACAGTAAAGCAAATTAAATAATCATGGGACTCATAGAAGTAATTTTATTTTATTAAGTTTTCAGTTATGAATTACAGTCAAACATAAAATAAGGTTTTATTTTCTATATAAAACAATGATGGGGGTGTGTACATAAAAGGTTGTCCAGAACAGACAGAGAGGGAAATTTTGGGAGGAGCTGGAGAAATTGGCTTTCTGCAACTAAGGTATTTGGCAATAGTCAAATCAAAGCACAGTCTGTGAAGTTTCTGATTTTAGAGCAGAGTTCAGAGCAATCCCCTCTTTCCTTTCCATCAGAGCATAAGTTTCATAAACTCATGTTACAATTCATGCCAAGAAAGCCTTGACAAAGGGGAGAAAAATATTGACAAGGTCAATATTTAGTTTAAAAATTGTGTTTCTGGAAGCATGGATACATCCAAATTCTCCATTTGGATCAGCAGAAAAAAACTGTAACACACTGCATGTGAAGACCACCATCTCTCCTGAGTCCCCAGCTCTCAGTTGTGCAGGAACTCCTGGCCTAGGATGAGCATTCCAATTCACAGTATTCTAAATCTGTCAAACATCCTACTGTGAGAAAAGCATAAAACCCATTATAGGAAATGTTGCTACAGAAATTATGATATATAAATATCCTATACAACTTTTGCAAGGTTCCTGTTTATCCCTGCCAGATTTTTTTTTTAAGATTTATTTTATTGTTTTTGATAGGGAGAGACAAAGACAGAGATAAAGGGGAGGGCCCAGAGCAGTCTCCATAGTTGTACATCATCAGTTTTTGTTTTTAAAGTTTTATTTATTAATTTTTTGACAGAGAGAGAGAGATACAGAGACACAGAGAGAACTGAACTGGGGGAACTCCCCAGCTCAGCACATGGGTCGCATGGGCTTGGGCCAGGATTCGATCCTCAGTCCCCGGTGCTGCAAAGTGAGTGCTTAATCCACTGAGCCATCCCAGCTTCCCCCGTGCCAGATTTTTATACAAAGAAATTTGGGAGACCTCAGAATAGACAGGAGTTGAGATGTCAAAGTCAACTTCCTGAATTAATTAAGATATAAGAATAAGACATAAGTACCTCAGATAATCTGGGAGATAAATGCAAATAAGGCTCTTCTCTATACTTAGGGGAAGCAGGAGTATCTGGTGTAATGAATGAAATAACTTATAAAGTTTGCAAATATAGGTTAGATAGCATCAGAAAATGTAGTCTCATTAACTTACAGAAAAGTATACAGTGATTTAAAACAAACTAAAGAGAGAATAAGAACACATAAATGTATTCTGGTTTTCTACTTCATTTTTGGAGGAAAAAAACAGTTAAAAAATTGAAAATAAAAAGCATACCAAAAACAATTAATTTTACTCAGTTTTTATGAAGTTCTAGTTTCTAAATGGACCTTACCAGGCACTAATTCCAACTTTATAAATTCACTTTTTTTTTTCACTCATAAAAAATACTTTACAAAGACAGAAATGAGGGCTATACTGAGTATTTCTTCCACGAAGACCTGAGAAGTCATCATCAACAAAGACTATAAGTGACAGAGAAAAGAATAAATTTAACACACAAGAATTTTACTAGAATTTGAGCATAATAATCTTCCTCCTATTTTTCACAAATCACAACCCAGAGATACAATATAAACTAAAGTAGATAAGACATTTGAATTCATCAAAAATCAAGATTCCAGCCTTTTTTCTTCTTCACTAATATCTATTTCCAGTATCTGCTTAGCTAAGAAACTTGATTATAATCTTTAAATTACTACAGAGTGTGCTGGATATTAAATGTTTTATTAAATAGCAGCAAAGGTGTATTTTCCCATTTTGCTGATCTATTATAAAGACTTAAATGGTAGAATCCAGTAATAATAGGTTACAGTAACATCTAAGAACTTTGCATGACACAAAATGCATAAGAAAATGGTAATTACCAAATATAGCAACCAACGTTTAAGAAACAAAAAGAGGTCTTATAAAGATTTTCTTTAAATTAGCTTTCTCATTTCTCTCCTTTTCGTGCAGTAATTCATTAGGGTAAAGAAAAACCAATTCTTAATTTTAGAAAAATTAGAATTTGATAATGTTTTAATTATCTTTTGATATGGCTATGCTAAGATAGTAAACAAATGCTATCAATAATCTTTATAAGACATTTAGATATAGCTGGAAAAAAGGCAGAATATATAATTCTCAGTGTTATGTACCTATAATAAACATAATTACACTGATTTTAGTACACTAACATTGCTACATGTCAAAGTTTGTTTCCTTCACTTGGGAATTCCACAAGTACGGTTTGTTTCATGTTAATAGTTTACTTTCTTTTTTTTTATTGTTAAATTTAATGGGGTGACATTGATTGGTAACAATTAGACAGTTTCCAGATGTACAAGTCCACATCACATCACCCATGCATTGC
>PVKE010031161.1:0-19206 GCA_004027555.1 Craseonycteris thonglongyai
CCTCCCTCTCTCCCTCCCCCCTCCTCCCCCTCCCTCCGGCAATCACCAAGCTATTGAGTGTGTCCATAGGTCAAATGAGAAGTTTTAAATGTGCTACAGGACATTAAAATAAACAGATGAGTACAGTTGGAAAACTTATTAAATTATATGAAATATAGCTGAAAATAGAGGGATTCCAATCTTTTAAGAAAAAAAACATAATTACTTTTATAGTTAGTATGTTTATGAAAACATAATTTGGTATAACTATTTCCAAGTGATGTATCACTTAAAAATAATAGCAAATGTTGTCAAAACTGAAATGTTGTGGAATACACAATTACTTCATAGCACCTAGTGTGATTGCAGACACAGCAAGAACCCAATAAATATTTGCTGAGGATTTAAGGATTATAACACGATAACTTCAGGTATAACATCATTAAACACTAACAGAAATAAAGTGAGTATACATAACAGGACTGACTATATAGGGTAGAAAATTTCAATTTAAAATTACAAGTGTTTTCTCATCAATAGATGTTTTTGTCAGTTTTAGAGGTTTAATTCACTTTAGCTTTTATTCTTAACAAAGAGAGCTATAAACTGATACCACAGAAGTTAGAAAGAATGAATCAGATCTGAATACAATACAAAACGGGAAGCTGCCTGCAGTCAAAACTATCAACATGAATAGTTATAATGGCGAGTTGTATAAGCCTTGGTGATTTTGGATGGTAAATAATCTATAGCTTCGGCCAATTCAATGCATAATTACTTATGATAAATGCACTAATATTCTTTCTATATTAACATTCTCACTTTGTGTATATGTATAAAGCTACAAAAGGTGCAATGTAGACATTTCTAAGGGTCATGTTACATTACCACTGTTTCTACTAAATATTTCAGCCATGTTTTCTAAACATGATATATCATAGTCTAAAGTGTCCAAGCTATTTCCTGACCCATTTTATTTTATTATATGGTTGTTATTCATAAAAACTTTTTCTGCTTTCTTTTCTTTCTTCGCTTTTCTATGCTCTCAGCCTCTTCCCAATACATACATACACACACACACACAATTTGTAATCTAGATGTCAATAATATTCATCTCAATAACTATCATTTAGATAACTGTTTTCACGTCATACCATGTAACAGAAAGAGGTCAGTGGAATTGACTAATATTTGGTCTTTCTTGAACTTTAATCATCATGAAAGTTTGCATAAAAATGCAAATATGTTGTTACATGATTGCTGAGGATGAAATAAAATTTCTAATTTGGTTTCAAGAGATATTTCTAATTATTCACATTCTTGATTTTCATTGAATCATTGTAAAGAGGAAAAGGGCCGGTGCCATCCTATTACTGCAACTTGCCCTGCTCAAATGTAATTTATTTTATACTGGTGATACCATTAAATTCTATGTATTTCATTCTCATAAATGCGATAAGCAAAAGTAAAACTCATTCTTTTATACCAGGTTGGATACACTAGGCAAACTATGGCTCTTGGGCCAAATCTGGCCTGTTTCACTTCATATGGCTGAAAGCTAAGAATGGTTTAGAGAGATGAGCATTGCTCTCAATTCAAGGAGATGAAATACTAACTCCAGTAATAAAAATGACATCCCACCTCAAAAAGAAAAAAAAAATCTATTCTTCTCATTCTTCTCAAATAGAACTATATTGCAAGATACTGTGCTAAATTATTGTATTTTGAATTTTATCAATAAAATTTTTGTGAATATGTGTCCTTCGCTATTATATGAGGGCCTATATCACATTGTTGATTTTGTCCTTAGCCAAGAAAGCCTAAAATATATCCTATCTGGTCTTGTCAAAGTAAGAGTTTGTGAACCCACAATTTAGATAGTATTTTTTAAGAAGTAAAAGCAGTATTCCAAAAAACCAGGTCTCACAAAATAGACTAAGAAAATGTTATTGCTCTTGGCACTTGCCCTCCGAAAACCTACTTTGTATTTCTCCTCTTCTCCTTCACAATATAATCTGCCACAGGTCTCATAGTACTTCATTTCACTCTCAAGTAGTATACCTGTAGTTCTAGTCACAGTAACTCTCATTCTCAAATCTCCCTTAGATTGAAGGCTCTTTGCATGCGTCAGCTAGGCCTGTTTCAGAGCCATCATCACCCTCCCTCACTCCACCCCCACCACACCCCCAGTTGCTAGCTGGTTCCAACCAGAAAGGATGGGTGTATGGTCGGGAAAAATAAGAGAGAGCAACACATTTTAATGTGACTTGCTGTAATCTAGAACACTGATAGATGTTAACTATTTTAAAGCCAGGGTACTGAAATCTGGAAATTCTGACTTCCAATCTAGAGATATTTCTGTAGCTCTAATTTACCTCATTTTGGCTTTATGAGCAGAAGAAAAAGAGTGGTCAATAGAGATCACTAGAGCATTAAGAATATGACAACTTAAATTTTATCTGTTATAATTCATCACTGATAGGAATTTAAGCTCAAACCTCGCACTCATGCATTTGAAAACCTCCACATCCTGGCCTTCCTGATGGTAAATACTGCCTCTTACTATCCTACTATTTCCCAAACCTCAGTGTCAGGCGAACTTGTCTTCTTGCTTATTCTCCAAACACAAGTCAAGCTTCATGTCCTCCAGGTCTTGCCTTCTCAATACCTAAAATGCCTCCTTCACCTCCCTTGTTTGCTGACCTTCAAAGCCCAGGTCATCACTCCTTTTTGAGGCTCATAACTCCTGAACCTCCTAGATGTACTGCTGCCATCATGCACTGTGGTCCACTTACTCATATTATTTTGTTTTGTTTTGTTTCTGTCTTACTTGTACATGTTCAGGTAATGTTGTCTTGTAGCTTACCCTCTGCCTCTCCCCCCCAAAAAAATGTTCTGGGAGATCATAAACTTGTCTTATATTTTCTTCCATTTTCTAGAAGAATACTAATGTCAGATTAATAATACAAATACAGTTTGAGGCTAAAGATAACAATGATGAGAAATTGGGATATATAATTCCTGATGGAATCATTATGGGTGACATGAAAAATGAACTTAACTTTAAGATAAATATTTTTTCAATACAGTGACTGGATAATAGTCAGTAAGATCCATTACATACACACACACACACACACACACACACACACACATATATATATGTATGTATAAAGCAACTCTTCTACATATTTATTCATTTCAGTTATATAAACACAATTTTAAATGTCTTTAGATTATTTTATTCTCCTAGCAGTGACAAATCATGCAATAATCTTATGAACTACAGACATTCTATAATCACCTCCAAACAATTTTTTATAATGTTTTTCTTATGTCTTATGCCTTCTCTGAACCTGGTTCTTATTCTTGTTCTACCAGTTGGAGAATTCTAATCTTTATTATCACATGCAAAATAAAGCTTTACTGATTTCCCAATAATTTGCCTCAAAAGTATTTTTCTAGGATATATTATACAGAAAAATAATTATTGCATGTACTATTTAAATTAAATTTAAATCTATATTCTGGGTTAAAATTATAACTTGAAAAAGCAGTTGACATTTAAAAAAAAAAGTAATTTTCCCCATGAGGTGACTCACTTAAAGAGAGACAACTTAAGTCTACTAATTTTGTTCTTAACTGCTTTTGTGTCTGAATATTTTCACTTTAGCCTGCATGGGCATGACCACGGATGTGGGCATGGGCAAAGAATAATTTTGCAATTGTTACTAGTTGACTCCCTGCTTATTTTTTATTTATCATGATGTAATTTTATTATGTTCTTCGGAGAGAAAGAGAACCTACCAAAAGATGGTCTCTGTTATAGAAGGGATTGATTGGTCAACCCAACAGAACCATAAAGTATAAAATAACTAAACATCTATAGAAAGCATAACTTTAAAAATGTCCACTCAGATCATAAGAACAATGAATAAATGTAATCTTTCCACCAATGTTTTACATGAACATCTAAACATCCAGCTTGAATACTCACCTCCTATTACCTACTATTGAGTAATCAGTGCTACTAATAGGATTTGAGTACATTGGATAGAATTATGAGAGAGAAAAGTATTTCAAATAAAAGAGATAAAGATTTGAATTTGGATATGTAAATAGCATATCTGAAAAATAAGTATTGCTCAAGTCTCATCAACTTTAAAGCACTTTTTTGTTAGTCAGTTAGTTAATTAGTTAGCTAGATAGATTGTTTGTTTGTTTGTTTACTGTACATTTATATCACCTTACAACACAGACCACATATACAGTGTCTAGATTGGACAATACCAGAGGATAAGGCTATGTAATGAAGAAAGGCATATAACGATAATAGTAAAAGAGGTTGCACTTGGTGTGGAAAATTTTTATATTCTCCCTAGATTCTTTAAAGGGGGATTGTGTTTGGAGTCTCTATTCTCAGAACTAAACTTTTGAATAGAGAAAATGTGAATTGTCTCATACAAAATGAATTATTATTTCTTTTTTCACAGAAGAAAACATAGCATCCAATTGCTTCTAAAAATTTTGATATAGAAAATGAGGCATTCTAGTCATCCTAATTACTTTTTTAAGATTTATTTTTATTGTTTTTGACAAGAGAGAGATATAGAGGCAGAGACAGAGAGAAGGGGGAGGGCCCAGAACAGTCTCCATAGTTGCACATCATTGGTTTTTCCACATAGTTTCATTTCATAGGTGGGCATGGGAATGCACTGGGCTGGGGTCTCACCCTGGCGAGAAATGAACTGGGGGCACTCCCCATTTCAGCATATGGGACCATACGGGCCGGGGCCAGGATTCGATCCTAGTCCCCGGAGCTGCAAAGTGAGAGCTTAATCCTCTGAGCCATCCCAGCTTCCCATCTTAATTCTTAACCCTAGGAAAACAGAGTAGTTAATTGACTTTATAAACAGATTTAGCTTTGTGTTATTTTGTTGTTCTATCATAAAACTGGCAGGAAAGTCAGTTATGAATACAATCTGATGAAATAGTCCTTAAGCACAGAAGCTATTTTTTTCCTTTTGATATGCTCGTATATCCCCAGACTTATATTCATCCTAAATGTCTATGTACACAACAACAGAACTTCAAAATACTTAAAACAAAAATCTTAGAACTGCAGTTAGAAATAGATAAATTCCCAATTGAAGTGAGATATTTTAATATCCTTCTCTCAGTAATGGAGAGAGCAAGTATATATACAAGATATTGAAGATTTACATGACATTATCAGTCAACATTATCGAATTGACATTTGTGAACACTTCTCCCAACATCAGAATAAACAGTCTTTACAAGTGCACACAAAACATCAAGTGGCTTTATTTGTAATAGCCAAAAATTGGAACCAATCCAAATGTCCATCAATAGGTGAATTGATAACCAAGTGGTAGTGTATCCCTAACAATGCTATACCACACAGCAATAAAGATATTCAGCACAGATAAATCTGAAAAACATTATGCTAAGTAATAGAAGCTAATCACAAAAGAGCACATATTGTATGGTTTCACTTATATAGAATGTTCAGAATAGGCAAATCCATAGACACAGAAACTAGATTAGTTGTTGCCAAAGAGTTGGAGCTGGGAAGTAGACAGTGACTGCTAATGGTTAAGGAGTTTCTTTGTGGGGTGATAAAAATAGTATAAAATTACACTGTAATAGTGATTGCACATGTTTGTAAATGTACTAAAACCCCTAAGTGTTATATTTTCAATGGTGAATAATATAATGTGTTAATTGTAATCTCAATAAAGGTATTAAAATATTGATTATATAAATTCTATTTGAAATTTATAAACTCTATTTAGACACTTTATTTATATACTACTCTTTTATTTGTGTCTTTTTAACAGCCACCCATTAAGCAAAATGGATAGTATAGTCAAACAGACTATAGACAGACATGGAGAAATAATGTATTACTGTTTCCATATCTAGCAATAAGCAAATCTGGAGCAGAACTATTTGAAAGCTTAAACTCATACAGGATCATATATGTTCCCATCCACACTCAAATATATAGTTTTATTGATGGTTCCACTATTGCCTCAATGCCACACTTCCTTGAGATATACTTTTTCAAAAATTCGACTAGCTGACAAGCTCAAAAATGCTTTCCATACTGATTCCTGCTGATAGGTGTAAAATAATCAAATATTGAATGATGCTTGGAGTGCCTAGGAGGAGGTCATCCCAGGGTTCACTTAAGTATATTTGAATTGATCAATTAATGAGGCAAACTTAATAGCATGTGCCCTATCAATTAAATTTTCATTCCAGTTCCCTAGACTGTGTTATGGAAAAGAATATCCAAAACCTTAAATCCAGATGGGTGGTCTGGACACAAAACCAACAGTGTAAAGAAAATGACAGAATGTACAGTCCCCCCCACCCCCCAAAAAATGTCTAAGGTAGATAAGCCTGTGATGGCAAAAAATTACAGAATTAGGTCAATAAAATATCACCATTTCAGGACAGAAAAAGTACAAATTAGGAGCTTAGAAATAACTTAACTTGATTAAATTGGGAGACTACGGGATAAGAAGACCACACACAGCAAGTAAAAAATAAATCCAGATCTAATTATTGTTCTTTCAAATTATTTAGAGAATCATTATAATTGGAAACAAAAATTCCACGCTGACAGAGGTGACAGGATTCTTCAGGAACTGCCACCCTAATGCAAAACCACAAAGTTAAATAGAGCTTCTATTTATCATCATGCTCAAAGACTATTATGGAGGTAAAAACTCATGACTTAAGAGAACTGAAGAACAAAGCGAGAAAAGGGAGTAAAGGAAGCTGGTCACTTTATCTGAAGTGAACAGAGAATAAAAAGCAGAGGGTTTGTCCTAGAGCCATGCAAATGTTAGCCACCCATGAATGGTGCTGCCACACTTTTCCAAGTATTTTATTTTTAATTTAGGCACCCAGTAAAATCTGTGACATTTTCCTGTTTAAAATAAAGAGCGTGGGGAGTTCTGAATATTTTTAAGTACCTGGATTATGTCGATTTCCGAATCAACTTCCTTTGCTTTCTTTACACAAATATTAGAATCAAGAAATATATTTATGTGTAGGGAAGAAGAAAAGAAAGTTTAGAATTTCTTTCTTGGATATAAACAAAAAGAAAATCCTTCTCCCTGGCTTACAGAGCCAAGGGGAACAATAAACGGATTGTCATATTTGGAAAAAAAAATAACTAATGTTCCTGAACTTGAGAAGACCCTCAAGAGTAGCCTCCCATGAATTCATTTTTGTATAAACATGGACCTTGACCAAGGCCTTGCTCTGTCACAGGGTACACAAATAATCACTAGTTTCAAGAAAAAAAAATCTTATTTAAAATTATACTATATGTAACGATCAAGGAGCACAGAGCCCTGGCCTAAGGTATTTTAAAAGTGCTTTGATTATGTCGTTGTCCAAACACTCTTCCTACATCATAAGGTGTAATTTTCTCAGGTTCTGCACATGATATGAAATTGAAGACAGTTTATCAACAGTATGTAAGTTTCCCTTGCAAATAAAAGACCTTGATAGAAGAGATACAGCAAGAGGGCCAGCCACGTGTTCATATGAGGGTCAGTATGGTCAATCGTTTTTCGATGGCTTCTGCCATCACGTTGGATTTCCTTGTGCTTACACATGTCTGTCCCACCCTCCTCCTTGGCCACACTCCTTAGGACCCACTGTCTCTCCACTTTCCATTCTTATCCCTGCTTTTCACAGTACTCCATATTGTTGCTTAGCACTGCCTGTAGTAGCAGGACACATGGTGATGACAAAAGACTTTCTCCTTCTTCCTCCTCTCCCTCAAACCCCCACACCTCATCATTATAATTTCAACAACCCAGCACTATTTCTTTGGGAAACATAGTGTTAAGAATTAGGAAGGGGGGTGCTGGGATGGTTCAGCAGGTTGAGTACTTGCCTTGCAGCCCAGGGATCCGAGAAACAAATCCCGGCCCTAAGTCTGGCCCTTGTGGACCCATATGCTGAACTGCCGTGCACATCCCATCTGGAAGGCCCCCAGTTTGATTCTTGCCCTATGAAACCCTGTTCCCATCTGTGTGGAACAAAACTACGGCATGTCAAAAACTAATGATGCACAACTATGGAGGCTGCTCTGGGCCCTACCTCTTCTCTCTGTCAGAAACAATAAAATAAATCTAAAAAAAGGAAGAAGAGGAGGAGGAAGAATTAGGAAGGGTCTGAGCTTTTGCCCCGCTCTTAAACTAACAAGTTAATCTGTGATAGTTTCATGGATACCAGCAAAAGACACAAGATTCCTACAGTCAAGAAAAAAATCTGTTATTCACAGCAATCACGGTAAACAGAGAACTGGCATTTCCATTTGTTCTTCACGCCCCAATATCAACGAGAAGTATAAAGAAGTACAGTTGATGTCTACCCAGACAGAGGGTTGTGTTAAAAGGAAAGGAACTTTGAGCTCAAGGTACCCAAATCGTTTAAAATAGGCACTAGTATGTCAGGGAAAGACTATTCTATCAGAGTGGGCAGCAAGCATTCCTGTCCTTTGCTCCCAGGGGAAATACCAACTCTGTCTTCTAAGACTATTTCCTGTACAGACACCTTGAAAAGGTATCCCAGAAATATGGGTAGTCAGTAACTCTCTCTCACAAGATATGCAGACAGACAAACAAACAAACAAAACCCTTGGAGAATTGTCTCCCAACATACTGATGCACCATTATCACTTCTGAGAAGAGAAAGGAAACTTGGACAACAATACATTTGTCTCATATGAGTGTTTCCTTGGAGTCTGACTGAGAATAAATAGAGACGAAAAACAAAACAAAACCTTAAGAAATTTCAGAGGAACCACATGCTGGCATTCAGGAAAGGAATGAAATAGGAGTCACCATAAATAGTGTCCTACCTTGACATAATCTGCACAAATAGGTCAGGATCAGTAGTTATTGGCAGTGAAATATAAAGCACATGGCTATGGCAGTACTGGAAAGAGAAAAAAAAAAAGAGAGCGAGAGAGAAAAGGGAAGGAAAAAGAAAGAAATGGAGCCATTAAAAATCTAACTAAGAAAACCAGTAAGTTAATTTTAGAGCAAGAGTATCCAATCTTTTGTCTTCCTTCGGCCACATTAGAAGAGGAATTGTCTTGGGCCACACATAAAATACACTAACAATAGCTGATGAGCTGAAAAGAAAAACAAAGAATCATGTTTTAAGAAAGTTTACAAATTTGTATTGCGCCACATTCAAAGATGCCCTGGTCCACATGGGGCATAGCCGTGGGTTGAACAAGCTTGCTCTGGAGTTTACAAATGTCCAAATTAGAACTTTCTCTCCTTTCCTTGTCTTAAGGTCCTCGGGAGACTCACCCCCTCATTCCCAACTTTATCACACTGAAGCTCCTGCTTTGAAACCAGCACAAGTGACTTCTGGAATTGTAGACACCTCCTCTATCATCAGATGAGAAGAATAGGAGCCCTTGAACCCCATCAGCACAGACACACCTAGAACAGGTATAAGGGTGACTTTACATTGGAATGCCAGATTGTCTTCCCCCAGAAGCCTTGTGACAGCTGGTGATATTGCCTGATGGTGTTATTAACATAGTGTGACAATTCAGGAACATTCCAAGATCTTCAGAATCAGAGGGATGGCCTACAAGCACAACCACATGTATGGTAACATCTAGAGGAAAATGTTTTCTAAAGGACTTCCTTGAAATGTTTTAGAATATAGCCATGTGTTGGTTAAAGATCATCTTTATGTATTAATTATGTGAAGACATTTACAGACATTTTGCTAGGGTAGCTCCTAGCAAATATTTTTTTATAAAATTGAAAGAATAGACTTGTCTTTCATCATCATATGAATATCTTTACCTGAGGTAAAAATAAAAAGGTAAAGTATAATATATATAAAACAACTACAAATAAAAAAACAGGCATAATATTTTTTTAAGATATATTTTTATTGTTTTTTACAGAGAGAGAGAGAGAGAGATACAGAGACAGAGAGAAGGGTGAGGGCCCAGAACAGTCTCCATAGTTGTACATCATTGGTTTTTCCACATAGTTTCATTCCACAGGTGGGCTTGGGGCTGCACAGGGCAGGAACTGGGCCGGGGTCTTGCCCCAGTGAGAACTGAACTGGGGGCACTCCCCAGTTCAGCATATGGGTCCGCACAGGCTGGGGCCGGGATTCAATCCTTAGTCCCTGGGGCTACAAAGTGAGCACTTAACTCACTGACCCATCCCGGCTTCCCCAGGCATAATATTTTTCATGTTCAATTACTAATTAATATCCAGCTACTTCAATAAAACATTAAAAAAAAAAAAAGACTAGTTATACCCTAATTCCTTTTCCTAAGGCATGACCCCTGAAAAACTTCAAGTGTCACATCTATTCTATGTCTGGGTGCAAATATATCTAGGCAACAAGAACTATCAAGTAGATATATGAGGAGTGACTGAGAGTCACAAAACTTTCCTATTTTTTTCTAGGAAGTGAGGAACAGTGGAAATGGCTTATAAACATATAAGATTTTTATATCCTGGAGATCAGAAGTTATAAACAAAGAAATAGAACCCTCACTGATGTAGGTCCACATCTACCTATGACAAAGCAGAAATGAGACCACTAGGGGTACAGGGACCATAAATGAAGCAATGTAAAATAATGAAACTCTGTTTGCTGTCTCAGTGTACTGAATTGTAGGGCCATGTAGGTATATAAGCCTAAAAGCTTCCTAATACATTTTCCCCTTCCATTGCTCCTGGCTAGTTGTTTTATTCCCCAGGTATGACTAAATTAGAACCTTCTCATCTAAAGGGAATTCTGAGCAAACATAAATAGTTTTCTGACTTGTATCAGATTGTGCCTAGGGTTGAAAACCACTATGGACTTTAATATATATTTTATTTATTTATTTATTTTGACAGAGGAGAGAGAGAGAGATACAGAGACAGAGAGAGAACTGAACTAGGGGAGCTCCCAGTTCAGCACATGGTTCCGCATGGTCTGGGGCCGGGATTCGATCCTCGGTCCCCGGCACTGCAAAGTGAGTGCCTAACCCACTGAACCATCCCAGCTTCCCCATACTATGGACTTTATAATTTAGAATAAAGTTACTCTTTACTTATCCATGAATAAGTAGTTGCAAATGATTACATCTGCAAAGGGAATTCATAACATTGTCTACCTTGGCCAGGTAGCATGCAAAAGTCAAAGAGATGGTAAAGAATAAGTATTTCATGTTATAAAGAATACTAAGAGCAACAGATACAGAATCTGGAAAATTTGAGTTCTTATGGTAACTCACATACATTGATTTATTATTGATTTATAACTGATTTCTCTTATATAACTGATTTCTTAATATGTTGTGTTTTCGTTCCTAAAGAGTTCTGAAGGGAGTGTTGAAAATGATACTGGTAAGACTAAATAAAAGAAAATACAATGGCTAAATATTAGCGGATTATTTTGCTAGAATATCCAGAAAGCATTGCAGGGACCTAATTTCTTTCTGAAGCAGGAGTCTTCATATAGTCAAACTTAAGCCAGAATGGGTTCTCACCTTTGCTAGCTCCTGTATCACAAGAAGGACAGAGGAGAATATGCCTGGAACAGGGGCAGCATCCTGATAAGTATCAATATTAATTTGAGCATCTTGGAGCAAAGCAAATTACTTTAAAATAAAGTTAATGATGAGGCTGTAACAAAGGGTTAAACCCTGATGAATGGAGATAACACTTTTATAATGAGCAATAAATGCCTTGATAAGAGTGAAGAAGTGGGCAAGCTTGAAAGATGGAGCTGGCCACAAAGAGAGGAGATAAACTGAGAAAGAGAGGGAGCCAGTTCTCTGAGCCACAAATGGCCAAAAGGGCTCAGCGATTCCTGGAGAGGACTTTTGGGGCTTGGCCTCAGGACTGCAGCTGCACTAAATGACTACATAGTTATACTTAAGGATCTAGACCCTAAAATGTATAGGGTTCCCACCTCATAGAATGCATTCATTGTCTACAAATCTTTTTGTCATCTCTCCAAAGTCTGAAATTATATATACTGTCTATATATTAAAAACAATTAACTCAGAACAGGCATACCTCTCCTAACACAATCAAGTAATGCAGGTCCACAGAACCTCTCGGAGAATGTCACCTTAGCAAAGCTCTTTCCTCTAGAAGTACAGTATCTTTCCTACATGTACCAAGCAAAATAATATATTTGGCATAGGCACTACCTAAATATTTCATGAGGAGGAGAAATCATACTGCTGAGTATTTGTGTAAACATGCCATTAGATCCAGATTTGTTTTGTCTGAGGTTCAAGAACCTTCATTGAATCAGGAAATGTAGCTCTTAATAAGGAAGGCATAAGTTATGCAGAAGGTGTGCCACATAGAAGAAAGTGTACAAGTTAACTTATCAATAAATCATCCCCTGTAAGAAAATTTTTCTTTTTTTCCTTCAATAAATTTATACCTGATTCAAATCTCCTACCTGAACTCTAGCAGGAAACTTAATCCTTGTTATTTCTGGGGTTATTCTCCTGATGGTTTGCTTAGATTCCAGTTCTAGGTAAGACCAACGATCTGAAGACTAGTTTTGAAAAGGGTTATCTATCCACTCTTCTTATTACTTAGTCACTCAAGGGTCTCCCACTGCCTGCTCCTTAGATTTCACAGCTCTGGACCTCCAAGCCATGACTGAGGCCCTGAAAGTCTTAGATAACTTAGCATGCTGTCTAGAGGCTAGCCCATTACACACATGAATCCCTTATGCATATGGAAGCACTGCCATGTCCACACTGTACTTAAGAGATCCCCTCTTTTGATCTCTCTCTAGTCTAAGGGAGGGACATCTGCCCTCTGTTGGTCATCAGAAGCATTTATCCCTAACATCTTCACTCTACTAAATGTAAGCTGTTACAAAACATAGAGTTGTCCTGTTTAAGCAGTGCTTGCTTTGAAGTCTATAAAAATCTGAGGCAAGAACAAAACCTGGGTTCTCAAAAAGAACCTCGGTATCTATGTGCTTTGGGAAGGAGTAAGGAGAGGGCTTATGGAAGGTGTGCCCCAGTGAGAAAAATTAGGAAGGACAGATTAATTTATTGATAAATTACCCCCCACATTTAATCCTGCTCTGCCCCAAATTGTGTGACCCTAAATAAAGCATTATCTAACCTAATTTTTTATTTTCTGTTTGTAATAAGTGAATCAAAATTCCTGCCCCTTCTATGGATATAATTGCTTTTGCTTGTCAGTTTTATTTACTCTGGCTTTCGTGTTTAAACCTTATTACTCAAACCTATGTATTTTCATTTCATCAAGTAGGAGGTCAAATGTCATTTGTAGAGATGAGGAAGAACTTTTGGTTTTATATTGCCATCATGGTTCTGATTGTTAATTTAATCATTGAATGTAAGTTAGACATTGTGCTACATATGTGCATTTCCTCATCAGGACAACCATGATCCCTGCCCTAAGGGCATTTATAGTTCTCAATATTACCCACTCCAATCCACCTCCAACACATGTATGAAGAATCAAGGAAAAATAATTAGGGGTTACCACTATGAATCTGCCTATAAAGAGATGATATAATATCTCAATATTAACAAAAATGACAAAATTATGTTAAGGCAAATTTTAGTAATGTGAAAATGTGGTTAAATTTACAAAGTTATGGCACTTTGTAAATGAAAGACTACTCATATATTAAAGAAAATATGTATAAAAAGTTGCTACAACTGTTCAACATTAAAGAAACATATTTACGTATATTAGAAAATATTAAGGTGGTTTTCATCACAAGAAAAAACATTTGTAACTACATACAGTGATGGATGTTAATCAGATTTATTGTGGTGATCATTTTGCAATATATACAAATATCAAATCATTATGTCGTACATCTGAAACTAATATAATATTATATGTCAATTATATCTCAATTAAAAAAAACAAAAATTAAGGTGAAAGTTGAAAAATAACATGAAGCTTGATGTTTATGACAAAATGCATAAAGTTGACATTCTTGCAACTTAAAAAATCTGCTCATAATCTTCTAAGAAGTAAAATACAGGACAGTCTAAATACAGGGTGTGGGAAGAAACTCAAAAACACTTAATCAAAAATGGTTAGTGGCATAGGACTTCTGTAAGCAATTAAGAGAGGAAATTGGGAGATCAAAGATTGAAGGGAAAAGTGTGATGATGGTATAAATGTAAAGGTGGTCTCACATATGGTGAGAGGGTGAGATGTCAACATGGGGTAGGAAGGAATAGAAAGATTAAAAGTCAGACAATTACTGCCCTGGGAGTTCACGTTCCATGGCCCAGCTGCAATAGCAAACATCAGAAATAAGATAGGACCAAAAAACCAGCAATAATTTTAATCTGAGTTAGTGGAAGGCTCGAATTAAAAAGATGACTATTCCTACAGATGGGAAGTGAAAGAAAAATTAAAGCATAGGAAGGAAAGAAGCTCATAAATTAAAACTTGATAAAATAAATTCTTTGTTAGTTTAAACATATTTAGTTTTGTGTAGATTGTAAGTTTCTATATGTCCTTGTCATAAAAGTATAATCTTTAAAGACATGAAAACAAAGTTAAGTAATGTGTATTCTGTATATTTTTGTTTAAATTACATAATTTTATGTAAAATGTCTCCAAAATCTTCTAAAAATTTTGCTTGAAAAGGATTGCACATGCAAAATCACTTGACATTACCAACACCAACAACAAAAAAAAGTATAATAGTTAGGATAGCATTATGATGTAAATTTATTGTGGAATTTATTTCAAATTAACCTAAACTCTTTCAGAAAATTATGTTTCTTATAACTGCACAGCATTATAAGATAATATATTATTTTAAAATAAATATTTATGCATAGGATTGTAATTTTTAAATATCTGAACATTTTAAAACATGACTTAAAAGTATCCTATTCAAGCATAACATCAAAGCACTAAAATATATATTGTTTCTATTTCTCTGAAATGTGAAAGCCTTTCTAACTCTATTCTGATTTTTTTTGTTTTGTTTTTTGTTTTTTGAGAGAAGGTGAGAGAGAGAGAGACAGAGAGAGAGAAAAGGGAGGAGGGCCTAGAGCCGTCTCCATAGTTGTACACCATTAGTTGTGACATGATTTCATTCCACACAAGTGAATGTGGGGCCACGCAGGGAAGGAACCAAGCCAGGGGCCTCCCACAAGGGAGGTCAGCATCTTCACCATCATCTCAGCAGTTACCAAAGGCTCGGATTCTATCCCAAGACTTTGCAGCTAGTTGCAAGGCAAGTGCTCAACCTGTTGAGCTACCCTAGCATCCCCTCTATTCTGCTTTTTCAGACAGTAATTTAAGAGATTTAAAAATGTTAAAGCCAGGAAACTGCCACCTATTATGATTAATGATCATCGTTTATTATCAATATACTCTCACAACTCAATGTAGCAACCCAACTGGTAAATGTCCCATCAAAAGAAATTCAGACTCCAGGAAAGCATTGAGTCTTCTTGAAGGAATAGGATTAGAATAGACTACAAGCCATTTTTCACAAATACGAGAGTAGCAACCCCTTCACTCTTTTTAGAGTACCTTATAAAAATTCAACAGAAAAAAAAAAAAAAAAGTCTAAAGACTTCTTTGGGTATTTTTTCCAGCATGAGAGGACAATCAATAGAGAAGTAGTTCTCAGCTCCATTTTACTTTCTTTCTCATTCAAAAAAAATTTTACATGAATTTAATACCTCTTTTGAGTAACTTTTATGTGACTATTTAAAATAACCCTTGTTTCAAGGCAAGAATAAAGAAGAGCTTTGGGGAGACTCCAGGGTGTTGGAAGAAGGCATCTAATGACAAATTAATAGGGTAGTGGCTGCTGAGCAGTGAATGTGAGATGAGAGGAATTCTGAAATACAGAATCATTATATATTGAAGATTTTGTAAGATTATTCAAACACATGCTAAAAAAGGGATGAAATATGTAGAGTCACATTATAATTGCTTAAGCAGTTAGTTATGTTACTGATTTGAAACTTTCAAACAAAACCATGCTCAGAATTACAATTTCAACAAGAGTTAAAACTGTTAAGTATCTCTGAAAATTTTAAACACACTTCAAATGATTTAAAGGAATAAATAACTTCCCCTATAAAATAAGCCCAAGTATTAAATATGTGCCTTAAAGCTATGTATGGGCCTAAATTCTGATTTAATCTAATGAACTCAAGTTATACATGCGCACGCACACACAAATCTTGCTTACCCTTCCTCTCTTTCTGTGTTTAAACACAGAGGAGAAATTTGTGTGGCTGCTGATATTCATCCTAAGGCACATTCTATAGATAAACAGAAGACTTTGTTCACTGGGTCTTTTCATTCAGAGCCTTTCATGAGCTGTGAATTCCCTCTAAAAGCACCTATCAGCATGAATAAACTGATAAAAGCAAATGTGTAAAATGCCTTTCACTTAACTAACAGGCACGACTCCAAAATCTAGAACTCCCACTGCTTTCATCTGAAACCCTAACCCATGATGATAGTAAACATGATTTGATGGAAGGTCCTGCACTAATGTTACAAGATCTTTGGCCTATTCTGAAGTGATAGTTAATGAAAAGCTCTGTCAGACATAATCCATTCCTGTACAGTCTTTCAGATTACTTCTTGTCATTGTGGCATTCCATTTTGTACAAAGAGTCAGATTACTAAATCCATTCAGCCTTCTCAGAACATTCATTCATTCATTCATTCATTCATTCATTCATTCATTTATTCATTTATTTGTTTATCTGTTCATTCAGCATATGCCACCCTGGGGAATAAGGTAAGAAGTTATTCCCCATGCCTTCAAAGTCTAGTAAACACAACATGCTTATATCCTGGTTTATAAAAAATACATGGGGAAAGCTGATAGAACTGTGGAGAGATGTGGGTAAGTTCACAATAGTGGAAAATTTCAATCAATGATAGGCCAAGATGACAAAAGAAGGTAAAAACACCAAATACTTGTAAAAAAATAAAAATCTTAATACAATGAACTTACCTAGAACCTTGCATAGACAAAATATGTATTTCACTCAAGCACATATGGAATTTTTTTTAATTGCCACATACTAGTTTCTAAGAAAGCCACAATTTCAAAGCATTTATGAGTATATATCACAAAGGAAAATAAGATAATAAATGACACTAACCAAAAGGTAAATAAAAAAAAAAAAAACCATATGTTTTGGAAAATATAAGATACTACAAAATAATTAATAAATGTATTTTAACACTTGTGGGGTTCATCAAAATAGTATTTCGAAGCATATTAGATCCTTAAAGTTTTACAACTAAAAAGAAATAAAGGAATCAATATCTTAAATTAGCAACAATATAACAGAATCAGTCCAAACTATTTTTTAAAGAAAATAATTCAGAAATCAATAAAATAAAAACAAACAAATGTGCAATGCAAAGAATTGACAAAACCAAAACTTGGCTCTTCAAGAAAACTAATAAAATAATATTTTTGTGAGAATGGTAACTATAAACCAAAAAGCCAGAAATGTTTCATGCCATGAATGAAAAGGGAGGTACAGTCACAGATAAACTGATTAAATGCATAAGAGAATGTTGTGAATAAATCTATAATAATACATTGGAAAATAAATTAATGGACATGTATTAGAAAAATAACATTAAAAAAAAGATTTCAGAAATATAGCCTAAAAAGTTCTAACTTATTTTAAGAACCGTAAATAGTTTAAAATCTTTCTACATTTTCTTGTGGAAAACAGAAAATGAGTAGTCACCCTCCAGCTTCTACCCTGAGGTTTGTATAATCATGACCCCAAAGTAAACAGGACAGAGTATAACAAGAAAAGTTCAGAACAATCTCGTTCAGTAATTTAGAAGCAAAATTCCTAAATAATGTATTAACAAACCAAATTGAGCTATGAAATTTAAAAAAAAAGAAAAAAAAAAAAAGACCAAATTGGTTTTACACTGGGAAAGCAAAAAAGGAAGGTTTAATTTTTTTTTATTGTTTTTGACAGAGAGAGAGAGAGATACAGAGACAGAGAGAGAACTCCCCAGTTCAGCACATGGGGCCACAGGGTCCGGGGCCAGGATTCGATCCTGCATCCCTGGTGCTGCAAAGTGAGCGCTTAACCCACTGAGCCATCCCGGCTTTCCCTAGGAAGGTTTAAATAAGGAAAAATAGGGGAAGCTGGGATGGCTCAGCGGGTTAAGCACTCACTTTGCAGTCTCGGAGCCTAAGGATCAAATCCTGGCCCTGGTGGACCCACATGCTGAACTCGAGAGTGTCACCAGTTCAGTTCTTGCCGGGGCCTGTAAGGGAGGCTCCCAGTCCAGTTCCTGCCCTGCGCAGCCCCGCGTCAACCTGTGGAGTGAAACTATATGGAAAACTAATGCTGTCAACTATGGAGACTACATGGAGACTGCTCTGGGCCTTTCGTTTTCTCTCTGTCTGTCTCTCTGTCAAAAAAACAATAAAAATAAATCTTTAAAAAAGGAAAAATTATTAATATAATTCACCACATTAAAAGATCAGGGGAGATCAAAGATGGCGGCATGAGAGGAGAACGCCGATAACTGCCTGGGAAGGGCCTTGTGAACAGAGGGGAATCCACAGGGGAAACCCTGAGAAGAAACCTCAACTAAGAGAACCACACAACGCAGAACAACACCCAAAGGTTAGAAAAAAAAAGGGGAGAGCATGAGAGAGAAAGGGAAGCAGCAGTTCAGGGACAGAGACTCGGAGCACGGCCCGGGCTGGCAAAAACAAAGGGGGATTGGGGGACTATGGTCAAAGTGGAGCTGGATTGAGGGCAGGCTGGAAGCCAAGACCTAGGGAGCGTGGAAGCCCCACAAGACCGTGGACAGTTTAACAGCAGATCTCAAGGGACAGCAAACAGTGCACCAATCAGATCACAGAGCCTAAAGTGGAACAGGGACTGTGGAGCAGGGCGGCTGCACTTCCCAGCAGGTGGGGTGAGAGCAGGGCACCAGCAAAATCCAACCATATGCTGCCTACAAGAGACACACCTCAGCCACAGGGACAAACATAGACTCAGGGTAAAAGGATGGAAAACAATACTCCAGGCAAATGGAAGTCAGAGAAAAGCTGGAGTGGCCATACTGATTTCTGATGAAAAAGACATCAGGATAAAAAAAAATAATAAGACATAAAGATAGACATTACATCTTG
>PVKE010031162.1:0-19202 GCA_004027555.1 Craseonycteris thonglongyai
ACTCTTAGCTCACCCAGGTGGTTGAAATGGGGCCTAAGGATGACAAAGGCAGGAAAGTTCTTAGGGTCCCCATTCATGCTGGTTTGTCCAAGACTGAGGGGTTTCCCAGTATGCAGGACTTTGCTAAAACCAGGACAGATCTGTGAAAACAAGGCTGAGTTGTTCACCCTAGTCCTATTCAACCCTCTTAATCCCAAGACCTCTAATTTTAGTCCTCTCATTTATAACAGAGTTTTAATAAACCTATGAAAAGAAGGGCAATATCCTTTGGGTGAGTGGCAGCCAAGTTGTCCCCTTGGCTCTTGCTGAGATGTCAGGGGTGCAACCAGAACAGAAGGAAAAATACTTTATTTCATTCTGTTTATTCTCCCAGTCTCCTGTTACCCATCTTTGAAAAGAGCTGTGAGTTAAAGAATGTGCACCCAAACTGCCCACCTGAAACCAGTCACCGTGTGACTGCCAGGTTTCTCCAACCACAAATGTGCAAGAATAATGTTTCCAGTGTGTCAATGGATAACATAAGTTCTACTGAGCACAAACTTGGAAGGTAAGTAATCGAAGTGTTTACCTGATGAATGAAGAGGGGGGAGAAGGCAGTATCATTTCAAATATATCTAGCATTTTCCCATTAAGCCATGAAACTTGCAAGTATTAATCATCAAAATAAATGGGTGCTGCCCTTAGGTGCATGCAGCCTTGCATGAGAGAAACCACCAGTACAGCACATCCTTTCATCAAATTACCAAAGATGAAATGAATTTTGAAACAATATCCCAAGTGAATTAGACATTTAGCTACTTAACAAGAGGCTTCGCTAGGACCCTCGTTTATTATTTTGAGAAGTTTAGTCAGTTCCTGCCAATAATTCAGTCCTGTTCACATCTCCATTATTTCACAGGCAGGGGATTCCATGGCTAATGGCCAGACCCTATTGTATCTTGAGTTTGGCATTGAAAATGGTTCTGAGAGCTTCCCACTGAGCCAAGAGTCAAGTTAGAGATCTCCTGTGCAGAAAAGGGTGGGCATTCCATTATTCTGCAATATAGCAGAGTAAAATAAGTAGGATTTCATTTAAGCCGTGTTTCTCTTTTAGATTAGGTTAAATGGCCAAGATGCTAAAAAGCCTCTATCTTGTACAAATCGAGTGCCTCTGTCTGCTGATTCTGACCATTCTGGCTGTAAGTCATATTCTGAAAAGCTTTTGATAAGCGTCTTAAGTGTAGGGAGACATCTCATGTGTCTTACTAAGAACAGGCACATTTTCATACCGAAAAGGTACTGCTCCTTCTTTAAGTGCCTTTCTTTCTTCAGGGTTATTCTAAAGGCAAGATTGAGAGTTTAAACCAAACTGTAAATTTGAGTTTCCAATGTTAGTCCCCAGTTTGGGGAGGTGGGGAGAGTGTTTAGAGGAGAATTCAGAATATCAATATTTTAACATGTGCCCCCTAGGAAGATACCTGTTTAGAAAGGGAGTTCTTGAAACAGAAAGCTTATTTCCCAGTTTGAAAAACAAAACAAAACAAAATAGCACAATGTGGGGAAGGAAAAAGTGGTATTGGTCTACCTTCTACCTCATTTCCCTCCACCCAACTCTGGCCTGACCTTGGCCACTGTGGACAGCCCTCTTCTCTGCAAAGCCAGAGGGAGGGTCCCACTGACAGCAGAAAATCCTCTTCCACCCACTGGTTGATGCTTAAAATTCTACCATTAGAATTTAATCCCTTTAGTTTCAGCTTTGATCCCAGTTAAAATGCAAATACCGCTGGGTAGGGTAATACTTTTAAACTGTTATCAGCCCTTTACAGTCCAGTGAGAAGGAAGGAGCTGGGCAGATTTCAGTGGGATTGAAAGGGCAAGATCTGGAGGCCAATAACAGTAGAGGATGAAGTATGAGCACAGAAAGAAGGTTCCCAGGGCCAAGAAGCAACTCTCCTCTCCCAACCCTGGAATCATGACATCATCTGAAAACAGAAATCTTCTGACCCATCAGGACAGCATACATTTACATGGGAATCCCTTCACATAAGAATCTGAAAAAAGCACTAACTGAACAATGGGACGAGCTACCAGTCTACTAGAAGATAATTCAAATGTTGGGGCTCACTCTGCAATAAAACATAATGGCTAATCCTCAGGGTTCAGCTTTTCTGTTCTAACTTTAACTAAGGCAAAAAGTTTAGCTTTGTTAAAGCTATTATCTGTTCCTAAATTGCATAGTATATAAAATGTAAATGTGATCACACCACTCTTAAATTATTATAACAATACGCCATTCTGTTTTCTTCCCCTTGACATTTGCAAAATTCATTTGGAAGAGTGGGATCTACCTCACAGAGATTAGTGATAAATCATGTATTTTTAATGAATATCAATAGGAGAAACCCCATGACATAGCCCACCATCTAATTTGATTAAACTGTGCTTAAGGCAACACTACCTCTCTGGCTAGGGAATAGCTCCATAATGACTTTGTGAGCGTTATTGCAGGCTGTTTTAATGATTTAATGAACTGCCTCTATATTTAGTTCAATAGCCTTAAAATGATTAGTGTTTAAGAAAAATTAGCTCACTTTGATTTGATTCTATTTGATGGTAAGTTTAAATAACCTAACCCTTCAAAACACAGTGGAAAAAAAAAAATCTTAGAATCACAGCCAGCTAACTGCTAGAAAACATTATGACCATCATTAATAACCGTTCATTTATGTTTAGCTACAGTATCCAGCCTGACATGCTCATTGAGGAGCGGGGCTGGAGGAACAAGGGCTAATGCTGCATTTCATTTTCCCTTTCTACAGATGGAAAGGGGAGGGAGCAGGGAGGAGATGGGAGAAGCATAAAAGAGTCTTCAATTTCCTATGTTGGGCTATACGGATTTTTCTCTAGTTCAGGTCCAAAGTGGGTATCTATCTACACTTGGGAGAAGTCCCACGCTTCCAAAGGAGGAGGAGGGAAAATTGGTGTGAGGGTTTGAGCCAACCCCTCCTGCTGTGATGTGGGCAGCCAGCATGGTTAGGTTTGAGCAGTGTGGTCAGGAAGCTCCCTGGGACACCATGATGGGAGTCAGGGAGGCTTTCTGCAAAGAGGACTGAGGCAGATGGCATTTTTTAACAAGGGTAAGTGATCTGAGAGTTGATGTGACACACCAGGGACTAAAGCCGTCTCCTTACTGCAAAATAAAGAGGGTCACAGAACACAAATAGAAGGTTGTTCTGTAGTATTCCCACTGGTCCCCTTCCATGTCCACACCCCAAAAACATGAAAAGTAACTGCAGTATTGGGGAACCATGTATTTTACTTCATCCAAAAGCACCTTGGTCAGTCGTCCTTGGATTATGTAGAACACAATGTTAAGAAACTGTCTTAGAGAAAAGTCATAAATTAGAAAGTCCATTTAGCTTTGAACTTTGATGTAATAGAGAACATTTATTGAGCACTCACCAAATGCCAGGTACTGTTCACTCTTCACATAAACTCTAAGAGGTTTGTGATTCTCCCCACTTTCAGCAAAGAAGCGAAAGCCGAGACTGACAAAATAGCTTATATGGTCTCACAGCTAAGGCTGGGAAGTTGGGAGGGGTGGAGAAGGCAGAGATGGGGGAGAATTGAACCCAGGTTTATTTGAACTCAGGTCCAGTGTTTTTTCTTACATTTCTTTCATTTCCCCATCTGTGCCATGTGATGTGGTGAGTGTGCATATTCTGAATTAGAAACGGACAGATTAAAAGAAAATGGATATCAGAGGAGGGTTGGTGAGTATCCAATGATTCACTAAATGAGGCCGCTTACCCTAGCCTTCATTACTCAAAGCTGTCGCTGTGGATTCCTGGGCCTTGGGGGCAAGAATGCAATCCACTAACCATCACCACTCCTTGTCTTTGAGAAGGGAGGGAAAATATTTCTAAATGAACCATTGTCATCTGATGACAAAGCTCTGTATTTCTTGGCATGTATTACATACCTCTAAGATGCTTTTCGTCTTCTATCTCCCTGTTAATGTCCGCCCTTCATTCACTCCCCAATCCTGCATGCACATGCGCACACTTGCATCCATAAGCACACACATATGCACACATACAGGCACACCTTTCAGTCCCATTTCAAGGCTGTTTACTGAGGCCCTAGTATGGACATCTCAGTAACACAGAGATGAATGAAACGGGGCCCCTTCCCATGGTTTTATACTTGAGGAAGCACACTGTCTCCTGCGGAGAAGGGACTGCTTCGCATAATTATGTGTGATGCCCCAAGGCCATTCACCTCTCCTTTGGCACAATCCCAGACAATCCAATACTTTTTCCGAGTCAGCCTCCTGTATCACCATCCCATGGTCTCAGAGAACCCTCTCATCTTTGTTACACTTACTCCTGACCTTGACTTTCATTCCCCATCAATTCACCAACTAACCTATCCCATAAACTTATGATTCATTTTCACAAGGTCAACTGTTCTGACACACACTGGTTCTGGACTTACACAAAAATAACTGAGAGTAACGTGTGTCTTTTCCCTTCCAACAGAAGCTACAAACATTTGTCTTATGCTGTTGAGGAGTATCACATCATTTGTGTAGGACATTTCTTTATTTTTTTTTTAAGATTTAATTAATTGTTTGAGAGAAGGTGAGAAAGAGAGAGAGAGAGAAGGGGGAGGGCCCAGAGCAGTCTCCATAGTTGTACATCATTAGCTGTGACATAGTTTCATTCCACACAGGTGGATGTGGGAATACGTAGGGCAGGAATGGAACCAGGGGCCTCCCACATGGAAGACGAGTGCCTTTAATGCCAAACCAGTGACTAGTAACACTGCAGTTCAGCATATGTGTTTGCATGGCTGGGGCCTGGACCTTGCAGTTGCAAAGCAAGCACTCAAACTGCTGAGCTATCCCTTCATCCCCAAGGACAATTCTCGATGGTACAGTGGCAAATTTTTGTAGTAAAGAGCAGGACCTGTAAATAAATGCAGTAAGGTGCCTGGGAACAGGTAGACTGGAGATACACATCCCATCTGCATGGAGCAGCACCCCTCAGTGAGAGCCCACTGTTACCAAGCAGGGATGCCAGAGTTGCTAGAGCACACAAGTTTTCAAGAAAATCCTACTTTTTTACAAAAAATTCTAAGTTTTTTTATGTCGGCTCACTAAAAAATAAGTCAATGAGTGACTACTGTGCAGATTAAACAAGACGCACCTGCAGTTCAAATGCAGCCCATGGTCTTCAGTTCACAGCCTCAGCTCCATGGTAGGTAATACAGCTAAGTGCAGACCAACATCGGAGGGAATTTCAGCACCGAGGCCACAGCTCTCCCCAGGTGTTCACGACCAGCTCTCTGGACACTAAAATAAGCACAGAGCATCAGATGCGGTTAACATGTGCCTCTTGGGGTGAACCTAAGACTTTCCATGTTGCTGCTAATGTCTTTTCCTGTAACCCACCCAAATCTAACTCTTGATTGGAAAAAATTTTTTTACAAAGCTCTCGGCTGTGCATATGCAATATCCAGTTGGAATTAGAAATTACTTGACCTACATCTTCTGACTGTGGTTTTGAGCACTGTGTTCTTGAAACAGCTGCTGTGGAGTTGAGTATTCTAACCCCACTTGCTATTTACTTCTGTCCTGCCTTTGAGAGCTTCCTGTAATCATAAGTCCAAATGTTTTAACAGACAAAATGAAGATTCATGCAGAAGACAGGTCTTGAAATTTAGAAAGCTTTATAGGAAAGTGAGAGATCACAATTTTCTTAAGGTGGGAAATCCCATAAATTTCCCACTTTAAATTCTATTCTTTCATGGCAGGTGGAAAATTTACCCTGAAAACTGGAGTAAAGGAATGAAACAGTAATTTTTAACCCAAAAGGGAAAAATCTCAACATGTTTCCTGTCTGTGGAAAGCCACTTGAAATTAAGTACGTGTCAACACAGATTTAATTAACTCCTAGCCAGGACATATTGGAAATGATCCCAGAAAGTTGGGACAAAGGAGAAGATGTTAATTTCTCAGCAGGAAGGAAAGTGCCTTTTAACTGCATAGGATTTTGGCTCAGGGGTAGGTGAATTTTCAGATGACCCATTTCAGGTGGGCTGAAAACAGGTGGCAATAAAAATCAACAAGTCAGTCCCTACCAGTGAGGCTGAGGACATAGGACAGGACAGAGTGATCAACAACACAAACATTATTCAATTACTTCATGTATAGATAGTCCCAGATTCCCTGATTCTGGAAGGGGCAACAAAGATTTATAATCAAGTTTTCCAGCAAGAGTTAAACCAGTTAAAAAAAAATTTAAGTCCCGATATTGGATGTGATCACCCACCTGTGGAAGAAAGCCAAGTGATTGAGAAGTTTGGGAGTCTCAAACCCCAATTGATAATAGCAGCCCCTAAACCAGGATCTTCCCTTGCATCTTCTGAAAGGCACAGAGATCCATGAGAACATTAATAAAGCACACAGAAGCCATGCCTTCAGCACAACTAGGAGATGGAGAATACTAGGAATTTCAAATAATGATGGAAGAGATAGATGATAGATAGATAGATAGACAGAGGCACACACATATGCACATGCATATGCACACACACACACAGGCACATCTTTCAGTCTGTGGAGTAGGCAGCTGACCCTGTTTATTCATTAGTGTCCAAGCGTGACTACGGCTCTGAGTCCAGGGAATGTGAATGTTTTGTTCCCTGGAGAAGTAGACTCTGTTGTGGGGCAGAAATGACTTGTGAAGCCACATGGTAGATGAGAATGAATACTTCTAAAAATGGTCCACTTCTTTACACCCTGGTTCCAACCTTGCCATGCAACCTTCTCAATACAATTCTGGCCTCCCAAGCACACAGGGGTAGGCAGGAAGCATGCATTTCAGTGATCAGAAAGTAGTTCCCCACTCTAAACTAATGAGCTGATATCTGGCTGCTATATACCAGTCTACTGTGAGCTTGTTTGTTGTGATTCTGCCTCTCCAACTCTAACCAGCTCCTGATAAATACTATGTCAAAGAGCTAGACCCAAGGCAATGGTACATTTACCAACAAATTATCCTTTGTTGGAGAGCAACTCTCACCACCACTATGCCCCCTAAAATGCTGTCTGTATTTCCATCCCTGTTCTAGGGGCTCAGAGGTCATAAAGCATGGTCCTTGCCTTCTGGCACCTAACAATTGACTTAAAATTTGACAATTAGAGGGAAGCCAGGATGGCTCAGCGGGTTAAGCACTCGCTTTGCAGACACGAGGACCAAGGATCGAATACCAGCCCCAGCCCATTGGGACCCATATTCTGAACTGGGGTGTGCTTCCCATGCAGGAGGTACCAAGTTCAGTTCTCGCCCTCCCCTCCCATTGGCCCCTGACTCGAGGGGGTGAGCCTCCCATGCAGGAGGTCCCTGGCCCAGTTCCTGTCCTGCATAGCCCCCACCCACCTGTGTGAAATGAAATCATGTTGAAAACTAATGATGTACAACTATGGAGACTGTTCTGGGCCCTCCCCCTTCTCTCTGAGTTTCTCTGTCTCTGTCTCTCTCTGTCTCTTTCAAAAACAATAAAAATAAATCTTAAAAAAATATTTTTTAATTAGAGAACAAAATATAATAGCAGGTGATTGAGTATCTGTGGGGCTTGTCAGACAGCATTAAAGCTAACAGAAGAGCACCACCTTTGGGGATTAGGGCTTTGATATTAGTAATCATAATATGTTTAATTTTATCTCACTTCATCATCAGTCAAGCAATTACATATATTTTATCTTATTTAATCCTCTGGCTAACTAGTTGAAGCAAGTGCTATCATCCTCTCATTACATATTAATTAATTAATTAATTAATAACTGAAGTCCAGAGAGCCTAAATTAGTTGGTCAAAATCCTATGTCTATTAAAAATTGAGCCAGGCCTCAAGTCTAGGTTTCCTGCTTCCAAGCCTTGTACCCCTTCTGCAATACTCCAGGGAGAACAGGAAAAGAAATCAGGTGAATCCTGAGGACCTCTGGTGGGACTGGAAAAGATACAAGCTAGTTTCTGACATGCAGGGAAATCTTCCTGAGGGATACAAGATTTGGGGAGATTCTGCAGGGTAGATGGGAATAAGACAGAGGGAACAGTATGTCTTTAGGCTCAAGGTCAGATCCTCCTCCCTGAGACATCTTGACGTGTCCCTGAGTCATGCCCTTGCAAGTCAAAACAAAAACAGTAATCTGTGCCATCGCTGGATCCAGGTTTTGTGGAGCCTGAATTTTGTAAAATTAAAGATAAATAATGCAAATTAGAAATATAAAGTTCCTCAGGTTCCTTGGAATAATTCCCTACAAATCTTTAGCATCACATACACCCATGTCTGGTCAGTCAGTCACTCTGATATTCATAAGCCCTCAGACTCTATTCAGGATCTGTCTGCTAATCTGTCTCCAAAGCTGGGACAGGTTCCTGCTCTGACCCCCAGCCTGATTTATAGAAAAGACCTGTATTAGAATTAGGTTGGGCTGCCAGTGATGACAACAATAACAGTGACACCAAAACAGAGCCATAAATGAAGGAGAAGGTTATTTCTCCAAGCATAAATGTATACAGTTTGGAGTTTACTTGGCAACTTGATGATCATTAGAAAGCCAAGTTCCTAGTTTCTTGTTGCTCCATCATTCTTTTTTTTTTTTTTTTTTCTTGTTAAATTTAATGGGGTGACATTGGAGAGAGGGAGGGGAGGTGGGAGAGGGCACCTGCTCCACCATTCTTAACACATGGTTTCTACTTCATGGTTCAAGATGGCTGCTTGAGTCCCACAATCATCTGTATTCCAGCCCACATAAAGAAGAAATTGCTAGTGGATATGCATACTTTTTCTTTAAGGATTACCTAGAATTTAATCACATGGCCAAACCAAGAAATACGGTCTTTATTCTGGATAACCATGTCAACAGCTAAATGTGAAAGGTTCTATTATTAAGGAAAAAAGGGAAATGTATACTAAGAAAAATCTAGCCGCAGAACTCCACAAAAGACTGTGGAACTCCCACAAAATGGACATGACATAGTAGTCTCCCCTTATCCACTGGGGATACATTCCAAAACCCCCAGTGGATTCCTGAAACTGTAGAGAGTATGAACCTTTATATATAGTATTAATATGTTTTTCCTATACATACATAATTATGACAAAGTTTAATTTATAAATTAGGCACAGTAAGAGATTAACAGAAGAAGCCGGGATGGCTCAGCGGGTTAAGCGCTCGCTTTGCAGCCCCAGGGACCGAGGATCGAATCCCGGCCCCCAACCTGTGTGGACCCATATGCTGAACTTGGGTGTGCTTCCCATGCGGGAGGCCCCCAGTTCAGTTCCTGCCCTGCGTGGCCCCCACTCACCTGTGGTGAACAAAACCAGGTTGAAAACTGATGAGGTGCAACTATGGAAACTGCTCTGGGCCCTCCCTCTTCTCTCTCTCTGTCTGACAAAAACAATAAAATAAATCTTTCAAAAAAAAGAGAGAGAAATTAACAACTATTAAGAAAATCAAGCAATTCTAACAATATACTATAATAAAACATGTGAATGTGGTCTCTCTTTCTTTCTCTCCAAATATGTTATTGTACTATACTCACCTTTTCAATTAAAGGAGGCTCTTTATGGCTTTTCGTTGCCATAGCCAAAGTGCCAGCATCACTACTCCTGTGCTTTGGGGCCATTATTAAATAAAACAAGGGTGACTTGAACACAAGCACTGCAATACTGCAACAGTAGATCTGATAACTGAGAGAGCTATTAAGTGACTAATGGGCAGGTACTGAATACAGTGTGGACATGCTGGACAAACTAATGATTCATGTCTCAGGAGGGACATGGTGGGACAGGACCAGATTTCTTTATGCAACTCAGAATGGCCCACAATTTAATACTTATGAATTGTTTATTTCTGGAATTTTCCATTTAATATTTTTGGACAGCGGTTGACCACAGGTAATTCAAACCACCAAAAGTGAAACCTCGGGTAAGCAGGGACTACTGTAATGATTACACTACAACTTGGAAAAAGAAGATCAGGCCCAGACAAGAACTGCTGCTTCAAGCCCTACTTCAAGCTCTAATGAAAACCACCAGGGGAGAATGAATGCTGACCATGTGCAACTCGCACAGCCATTAGCATCCTCGGAGGCCTTGAAGGACCTTGCTTAGGTTCCTTACACTAAGCTGTGTTCAACTCCTAGCTCTGTCAGTTACCACAGTATCTCTAACTGGGTGGGGTTGGCTTCACCTGAATCACAAGGGCCAACAGTGGGGCAAGAGTGGTTTCCAAAAACACCCCAAGGTGCCATTAGCAGAAAAGGCGGGCCTGGTGCTGTTGAGGCAGAAACAACAGAAGCTCATTTTTTCATCTCTTAGTATAACAGTACTAACCTTATCAGGTAATTATGAGGGTTAAATGAGATAACATGTAAGAATGCACTGAGTAGAATACCAGGCACAAAGCAGGAGCCAGTAAGATATATTTGACCCATTATAAGGAATTATTAAGATAACAGAGTCACAAGCCAGGGCAGAAACTTCAGAGTACAAGTTCAGTAAAGTGGATGATGGCTTGGAACACAGACAGTTGGAAGAAGAAAAAACAGATTGAAGTGTGTGACAGGGCAGAGGAAGGAAGCCCCAGAACAAGCATGTGGGTGTGCCCCAGAGTAACCAGCAGCCAGGAACAAGCCAAACAGTTTCAGCAGATCAGGGTTCAGAAGTGGAGGTACGACTGCTGTAGTAGACGGGGCAAAGACCAGGATATTAGGCAGGGCCCTGGCAAGGATCAGAATCCACTCAGAAGGGTGAAGGAGCCATTGACAGAGGTGTGGTCAGGGTTAAGTGAACTCTAAGGTCTATGGAGGCCCCAGAGACCAGCAAGAGAAGACAGTAATTTCTATCCCTTGGCCTGAGGACCCAGGGGAACAATACTATTGCTGGAAGCCAGTGAGAACTGGAGCAACATCCCCTCCATAAGGAGGGGCCACCCAGCAAAAACTGACATCACAGAAGGACACAACGCCTGACAAGACCAAGGCTGTCTCTCATCCCACCCTCTGACCTCCTCCTGGTCGCTCCTTTTGGCTGACACAGAGCACAGAGAGCCAGGGTGATAAGTCTGCTAAGATCCACCTCCCAGGGCACAGATGAAGGCAGACAGAGATGGGAAGGAATGAACAGAATATCTAGCCCAGCCACATCAATGGCTCCTACAAGTGACCCTAACTCTCTGGAATCTTCTGGCCCTGACACAGAGTTGCAGGTAAAGGAGTGATGCTCATCTTTTTTTCCCCTACTGATAATCTCCCAGCAGTGGAAGAATAAATGACATGGCTTCCTGAGGGTCAAAAAGGCTCCAGGAACTCTGGGTAACCCTAATTTCTCATGGGCAGAAAACTACCCCTGCTTATCCCAGCATGGGCAGCTAGACCTTACCAAGACCTTCACCTCATAGGCTCCTCTTCAAGCCTGAGCCAATGAGACAATGGTTGGCAGTGTGAATGGAGGCAGTCTCTACCTGCAGTGTCTGAGGTAGTCTATGCCTTGTTCCTGGAGAGAGCCTCTAAGGACCCGCAAGTCCATGGAGCCATGACCTCCCACAACCACCTCCCATCACCTTTGCCTAGTCCATAAGCTTGGGTTTCTGCTTCTGTTCTTGGTTTGTTCCCTAGTTCCCAGCAAATTTGGGGCCTGACCTAAACTCCACCCTATTTTCTGACACTGAAGGCCCTCTTCCCAGCATCATCCTGGTCCATTGTACATAAGTGCTTACCGTACTAAACATTTTTTGAGAGAAGGTTTAGTGTAGGGGTTTAAAGTACACACCCTGAAGTCAGTGGCTTCACCACTTACTACGTGCCCTTGGGTAAGTTACTTGACCACACTTTTCTCTTGTTTCCTTATCCATAAAATGAGGAAGATAATAGTACCCACCTTGTAAAGTTGCCATGAGGGTTAAATTAATTCATAGATATAAAGTAATTAGAACATGCTTGGCACATATACAGGAACCAATAACTTTTACCTAGCATTCTGAATGAGTGCAAGTTGGGCTGGTGTGGCAAGAACAAGGGCTGAGTTCAAGATGCTGGTTTTGAATTAGAAAGCTCCTCCCCATGGGTGAAAAACTGGCCAATATGTCTTCTCAATTGTATCCTACTTGGGTTTGGGGGATCTCCCCAGGAGATTTATTTCTTGATGATGTAAAGACATACTCCACATGCTTTTGTGATTATGCTCATTAACAGAACAAGGAGTGAAGTTATTTTTGGTGTGTCTGAAGACAAATCAGAAAGTCTATAATAACTAAAATTCATCTTTCAAAAGTGTCTGCTGGAGATCAGTGTGTGTTTACACAGACTCTTTGAGCATGATGAAAGCACAGTATGTGTTGCACACTTTGCCAAAATTATATTTAATTCATATAAATAAATCACCCTCTAGAGCCCTACCATCTCATTTTTACTTTAAGAGATAAAGCAGCAAAGTTTCATCTAAAGTTGTGTGTATGCTTCCCCGATTCTTATCTCTTCCTGTTCCCACATACAGGTCTCCTCACCATCAGCAGTAGTGTGGGGTTTCTCTTCCTTTGGGCTCATGAATAGTCACATCAGGTGCTAAGGGCCTCTCCCACCTTTTTTTTCTGTAAGTCTCTGACACTACTGAGTTGAATCCCAGAGTCCCCTCTCACATTCATCCATCCAATGAGGTGGTAAAAGCTGAGTCCCGGAAGTGATGGATCTGGAGGCAGTCTCAAAAGTACATATCATTGTGAACCATCACTTCAACTTACTAATAAGGAAGCTGTGGTCCAGAGAGGAGACAAAACTTAGATAAAATGGTAGTGTCTGATGTTTCAGACGCAAGAATGTTATTTAGATCTCAAGACTTTTGTGTATGCATGCATGCATTCATTCTTCAACTGAGGCATTTGACAAATATTTTTTTATATCTATGATATGCCATGCACTAGATAAGTGAGATAGACAGGGATCTGACCTCACAGAGCTTTTATTCTTTTGGGAATATAGGCAGTAAATGGACCATTTTCACTTAGATTTATAGCCCAAATCTCTTTCCCCTAAATCTCACAGCTGGTATTTGGATGGAGAATATGACTCTCCTCATTTACAGAAGATGGTACATCTGCAGCTGAAATACACATCACTTATGGTCATTCTGAAGAGAATGACAAGAATAGCATCAAACCACTCACTTTAATCCATGTGAGATGTAATGACAAAAAAAAAAAATATATATATATATATATATATATATATATACATATATATATACACACACACCAAAAGACCCTCCTTCTCTAGAAAGATTGTGTGCTTAAGAAAACAAAACCAAAAACAAACAAACATGGACCTAGAAATTAGGAAGACGTGGATTTGAAACTTCTGATCTACTGTTAATACTTACTGGCTGTGTAGTGCTATGTGAGTTCACTTCTCTGGGCCTTAGACATCTATAAAAGATTTCCTCATGTATAAAAAGGAGGTCGTAATGCTGTTCCATAGGTTATACAGGATTAAATGAGATAATGGATGTAAATAAATGTACATCATAGTGCTCAAAATATATCAGCAATTTTTCTTTCTCTACCACTCCTATAGTTAGAGCTGGTGTTTCCATGACTGGTACCTTTGAAGAAATCATGATTGCCTGAGGAAAGGGGAGGAGGGGGGACGGAGAGTGGGAGGGGAGGTGGGAGTGGGCACCAGCATTATGGACACACTCAATAGTTTGGTGGTTACCTGGAGAGGGAGGAGGAGGAGGGAGGGAGAGTTGGGGCGGTGGGGTGGGAGTGGACACTGAATATATGGTGATAGAAGGGGAGCTGATTCTGGGTGGTGGGCACATAAGGCGATGCATGGGTGATGTGATGTGGATTTGTACATCCGGAAACTGTCTGATTATTGCCGATCAATGTCACCCCATTAAATATAACAATAATAAAAAATTAATAAAAAAAAAAGAAATTATGGCATTTGGGAGACAGTAAAATAAGGCACCAAGGAGTGGGTGATCTGATCACAAACAAAACCTTCAACCACTTTTTCTTTTACTTCCAGGGATTTTTTTTTTTTCTTGAAAGCTACTGTCTTTGTACACTTATTAATTAGTGCTAGAGTCTGCGTCCTACTGATCATGGCACGCAATACTAGTTTTGCTAATGATAATTCAGCACTCCCAAACTTTTCCCCTATCTTTGTTCGATTAACCTCCACTGGTGCCTCTTGACGTAGTCACAACAGATTTTAATCTGAACAGAAAAATTAAACAGAAACAACTGCGACTAAAATTAATAAGACTGATTCTTTCACTTAAAGGTTAATCCTGGGTGCACATCGAAATCACACGTATACACACACAAATACAAAACCAGTGCCTGGGCTCCACCCAAAACCAGTTGAATCTGAACCTCTCAGGAGAGAATCTGCTTCCCAGGTGAGTGGCTAGGATTCAGAATCAGAACTCTCAAAACTATTAGAACTTGATGAATGACAGCAAAGACTTTAAAGCAGCCTCCCAGATGCCTCCACACTCTCGAGAAGTGCTGCCCATGCTCAAAATACTTTTGGTCTCCTCTTGGAGAGTTGCTTTCAGATCACATGGCATATATTTTGAAACAAACTTATTATGGACAAAATCTTGCCTTTTGACATTGAATTTGAGTTTAAATAAAAATCTTAAAGTGATTCAAAAACCAAGCCAGCTGAATATGCTGGGTCATTTTGCAGGATAAGCTAGGTAAGAGCATTTTTAGTCAAAAACAACATATGGCCAAGGGGATGGATTTCTCTCTTGTGCTTAATAATTGACACAAAAGACAATTCCAAAAGAGGGCCACAGTTTTATTAGTAACAGCTGTATGGAGCTCATGTGCTGCTCCCCAAAGTACCATCTTTAAAAGACAATGTTCATCTAGACATGTGAGATCTGATGTGACTATTAAAAATCTGCCTCATTACTTAAGGGTCAAACCCACATTTAGAATTGAAAGGAGGAAACTGGTAGGAAGGGTCAGAACTGACAACACCTGGGTTTTATGGAACTCTGTTCATCATCCAGCACTGTCAGAATCCAATTTGCCATGTCTAAGATGGACTTCATTCTAGGCTGGCAGAGTGATGGCCAACCCCAGAGAGCAGCTAAGGGTCTCCGTTCAGAAGCACCAAGGTTTTGCTTCTTAGGAACCTCTGTGGCTAAACAAGATGACTAAATATGGCATTGAGATTTTTGCTTGCCCTCTAAACCCTCGTAATGAAATTCTCTAACATTGAATCAGATAAATTCTAACTGATAAGAAAGAGACACTGGTAAGTCCTAATCACCAATCATATATCAACTGGATTTTATTTCCAACTCCAATATTTTGCAGTTATTTTCTTTTCCAGTTGAGATTTTTGTTCCTTCCTCATACCTCCTCAATCTAATGTGAACATTAGCCATTGGTCCCTCTTGTCTGGAATCTCCTGGCCTATGGTGGTGTTTCCCAATGTATGAATATAGTCCAAGAAACACTGGTTTTGTAGTATCCATTCATTCATTTATTCAATGATTATTTGTTGAGCACCTTGTGTGTTCCATGTAGGGGTAGATCCAGGTTTTGTGGGGATGAAGTGTATAACAATCATGGAAGTCCTCTTTAAAAGAAAGAATACAAAATTGTGAATACAAGATGAGGTACAGGGTCTTGGAAGGGGATTCCCGAAGTTTAAGCTCCCTTAATTCATGGCCCCTTTGTGAATAGTTCCAGGCACAGGTCTGGACTGTGGGGCTCTAATCATGAATAAAGCAAAGTACTGCCCTTATGAAGCTGATATTCTAAAGAGCTAGAAAGAGGAGCTGGAGCTTAATAGGATTTAGAGGGGAAACATCCATGGTTACAAATTTGGAAGCTTAGGAGCTAAACAAAATAAACAGATTTCTCCATTTAAGGGCTTCCCAGAGCCATTAAAATGCTGATGTGCCCTGTGACTCTCCAAGAGTGGGGGGCTGTGTTTGCATTACTCCAGAACTTTATTTATCAGAGAATCCTTCTTTGGTGAAGCATCTCTGTGGACTAAATTCTCTGAAACCCACTTTGAAGAAATATTGCTCTGTAATGTATTAGAAGTTCAGCATGTGTCACCTGCCAGAAAAATGGGTCCCTCTTCTTGTTTGGTTCCTGTGCTAATAAAATAATTTAATTACTGTAGTTTTCTAACTCCTCTTCTACTACTTTAGGCATTCATAACACTTATCTCATCTCCTCTGCTTCCAACATTTCAGACTATAAATATCAAAATCTATGTTTCAAAACCTTTCCAATCAGTCCTTGAATTTTACATGCATGGGTTCCGGTTTAAAGCAATGAGAATTCACCTTATGAGATATTCACAAATTTAGAAATGCAAAATACCAGGATACCTCGTGGCTTCAAAATCATCTGTTATCCTCAAGACTCACAGAAGAGTCAGCATTTGGGGTCATAAATCTGTCTTCACACCTCCCTTCAACCCCTCCACCAGGGTGAGAAGGCTCTTGTGGGGGGCCTTGCTTTCCAGTGGTAAGAATTATATTTGTCTCGGGTGCTGGTTGCAGAGACATCTGTGATGGCAGCCCATCCAGCTCCATTCTCGGGGAGCTAGATTTAGCAGCAGACTCTGCATCTGCTGGCGGAATTTGACACAGCATATGTTTTCTAAAGCAGCCCTTCCCAATAGCTGACGACCCTCTCATGTGAGTACATTTAATATATCCTGAGAACGAATCATCTCCCCGCTCTTCCCAACATTTAAGCTATTTTTAATTTCATCCAGTTTAACAAGCAATCATGTCTGGAGACCATCTTTTGATTTCAAAATAAATAAAGAAGAATTTCTATGACTCACAATGGATTTCACCTCTGGGCAGGCCAGCAAATTGTTCCACACCTTTCTCCAAACAAAGTCCTTGCTCATCTGCTTCCTGATACTCTTGTTAACCCTTTAACCTCTTGAGGGGATTTAAAACAAGGGAACCACCATTGTAGTTGCTTTAACATATGTCCACAATTTCCTTGCCACTTCTCTCTTCAAAAGGTGGAGCTTAGGTGTGGGCTGGTCTTAGTGACTGGATTCTAACAAAGAGAATACAGCGGAAGTGGTGGTGTATGACTTCCAAGGCTGGGTTATAAAAGGCATTGTGGCTTCTCCTTTTTTTTTGGATCACTCACTCTGGGGAAAACCAGCTGCTACATCATAAAGACAGTCAAGCATATCTATGGAGAAATCCACGTGTTGAGGAACCAAGGCCTCCTACCAACAGCCAGCCAGAAACTGAGGATTGTGCCCACAGCCTTGTGAAGAAGCCATCTTGGGAGTGGATCCCCCAGCCCCAGTCAAGCCTTATAAAGACTGAGGCCTCAGCCAACTTCTTAGGAGTCTCTGAGACAAAATCACCCAGCTAAGCTGCTCCCAAATTCCTGACCTACTGTGTGAGATAATGTTTACTTTTTTAAGCCATTAGGGTTTAGGGTAATTTGTGACATGGCAATAGATAACTAATAAATCATCCTATGGGTTCTTATGTGATATCCCATTACCTGAGGATAATTATATTGATTATCCTTCTGTCTGAAACAATTGGGCTGAATAGCCAGGTGTGTAATCACTTGAGTAATGGGAAATATGCCCATGAATATTACCTTGTGAGTAAAACTAAGTCCTATTAATACAGTGGCACTAGCTGCTGTTAGCCTCCAGGCCTGCTTTCAAGATTTCCAACCAATCTCCTATCTGCTTCCCACACACCATACAGCTGCCACCACTCATCTCCAAAACCCATCTTCATGCTTCCCCAGACCACTGCCCAAGCTGCCATCATTGTCCACTTTTGGCTTCTGAGTCACACTCCCTGGAAACTTGTTATTGTCGCTGTATGTTGGACTATAGATGTCACCCTCTGTTAGGACCTCTTAGAGGTATCCCAAAGCACTGTTAGGGCTCCTTGAACTTTATACACACAGACTTCCTTCTTCAGGGAGGATGCCACCACTAGGGCGCCACATGAAGGTAACGACCAGCACATGAGAGAAGGACCACTGCTCTCTTTTGACTCCCACAGCCCTGTCAATGAATTTGGCTAATCACATCTAAAACTTTTGCTTTTTAGAATAGATTCTCCCCTAGACTCAGCAGGTCCCTCCTTGCATTTTTTTCTAAGACATATTTTTTCTTTTTTTTTTTTAGAGCAGTTTTAGGTTCATAGCAAAATTGATAGCAAGGTAGAGATAATTCCCACATAACACCTGCCCCCAAACATGCATAACCTCGTCCATTATCAATAGACCCTCTGGAGGAATATATTTTGTTACAACTGGTGAGCAACCAAAGTCCATAGTTTACATTAGAGTTTACTCTTGGTGTACATTCTATGGGTTTGGACAAATGTATAATGACATGTACTCATCATTATAATATCATACAGAATATTTTCACTGCCCTTAAAATCCCCTGGCCATCTTTTATTCATCCCTTCCCCCCAAATCCCAACCCCTGGCAACCACTAATCATTTTACTCTCTCCATAGTTTTGCCTTTTCCAGAATATCATATAGATGGAATCATGTAGTATGTTGCCTTTGCAGATTGGCTTCTTTCACCTAGTAATATACACCTAAGATTCTTCTATGTCTTTTCATGACTTGATAGTTCATTTCATTTTAGTGTCAAATAATATCCTACTGTCTGGATGTACCACAGTTTATTTATCTACTCACCTACTGAAGGACATCATGTTTGCTTCCAGCTTTTGGCAATTATGAATAAAGCTGCTATAAATATCCGTGTGTAGGTTTTCGTGAGGCATAAGTTTTCAACTCCTTTGGGTAAATACCAAGGAGTATGATTGCTGGATTATGTGGTAAGAGTATTTTTAGTTTATAAGAAACCACCAAACTGTCTTCCAAAGGGCTGTAATATTTTGCATTCCCACCAACAATAAATAAGAGTTTCTATTGCTCCACATCCCAGCCAGCAATTAGTATTATCAGTGTTCCATATTTTGGGCATTCTAATAGGTGTGTACTGATATCTCATTGTTGTTTTAATTTTCATTTCCCAACGACATATGATGTGGAGCATCTTTTCTTTTTTTTTTTTTTTTTTTTTTTTTTTTTTTTTTTTTTTTTTTTTTTTTTTTTTTTTTTTTTTTTTTTTTTTTTTTTTTTTTT